>JASANG010000513.1:0-150561 GCA_030248215.1 Enoplolaimus lenunculus
TGAAAATATTCATGGGAGAAAGGGTTAAATATGCAAAGGAATTTGAAGATAACAGTTTTTTATTACTTCTTAACACGTAACAAACGATTTCCCGAGTTTCAAGCATGGTACAATGATATTGCATTCTGCTTCTACCAACATTGGTTGCATGCCATGTTAACGTAGGCGTTGTTTGGAACGGGCCTGGAATTTGATCGGAATTTTGACTAGAATAAATCTAACTTAGATTAGAGCATCTTTTTGGGTAGTTAAATTCTACCGCCGAGTAGACGAATAGTGCAATTACTGGAAACGGATAGTGATTACAATCCTAGAAAGGAAAATATTTTCATCATTTACTCACTTGTTCGTATAATAGTTATAGCATTTTGGGTTAAACTATTTTAGGCTTTTAGCATCATATTGTTTATTATGGGCGCGCATAAGACGTTCAGAATTAAACGAAAATTAGCGAAGGCACAAAATAAGAACAGGTAAATATTGGTGCCCTACTGTTTTGTTTACGGTCTGTCAAGATTTGTCTGACCGTCTCAAAATAAGTTGAAATGGAAACATAAATGTAAACCCAAAACGTGGGGTCAATAGCGGCGAGTGAAAACAATTCATAAAGAAGGAAGGAGAACTCGCAAGTGAAAAATGAGACGTAAATGTAGAACTCGCGAGCGAGAAATGAGACGTAAATGTAGAACTCGCGAGTGAAAAATGAGACGAAAATGTGGAACTCGCGAGCGAGAAACTAGACGAAAATTTGGCGTACTCACGATGTAAACTTTTAATTTTGCGTAGCTTCGGTAGGGTGGATCTATCTAGATCCACCCTTGTGAGGCCCCTAAAGATGATATAAAAATGGTGGGTACGTTATCGTCAATAACGCTCAAAACCTGATAACGATGACCAGTGTTATTTTAGAAGCAACTTAAGTCTAAGCCTAAGCAAAAGTAATAGCCCTAAACGGAATTTTTTCGTTGTGAAAACCCGGACACGGAATACGTTCAAGCCAATCTCGAACCCGGGATTTTTCGGTAAAAATAACCGGATCCTGTTGCAATTCTACATGTAGGCCAATCTTATTTTAAGCCTCGGGTGTTATCGAAAATGTTTGCTGACAGTGGCAGCGGCTGTATATTTCAATTAATACATTTTCGTAAATTATGCAAGCGATTGTGAATATTTTTTGAGAGATGTGCTGAAAAGGGTACAACCGGAGGTTTGCCTCCGGCTCCTTAAAAAATCGACCATCGATTCTGTACAATTTTTGCCAGAGGTTCTGGCAATTTCGGTAGTGAAATTTTGCATAGTTTTATGAAATTTATCTGTTTGGTGCGTTTCATTTTAATTAAGTTTTGGCACCATTTTAAGGAAAGAATTGCCAAGATCTCGTTAACAAATAAGCGTAATATAAAACGATTTTACAGCACATTACAGGTATTTGCCAAAATCAACAAATTAAACATCATTTTAACTAAATTTCGCCTCATCTCCCGCTCCGGTTAGTTTTGTTAACCTCCGGCTTCGGTATTTTACACCTCCGGTTGCACCCTGGTACTGACTTTATTAGAACTGATTTCAATGCTAGAGATAGCCGTGGGCTTACACCGCTCATATTCATCGTTTTTGCTGTTTCAGACCAGTTCCACAATGGGTTCGCATGCAAACAGGAAATCGTATTCGATATAACGCAAAACGGCGTCACTGGAAACGTACCAAATTGAAGTTGTAAATGGCTAATTTTATTGACACAGTGTTGATAAGGAATATGTTTGTTATTGTTGTTGCATAAACGTTTTGAGAATTTATATTTTTCTGGCCCATGTATAGAACAGGATCGGATCGTTATTTGCGGATCTTTAATAGTGTCAGTTTAAGCTTTCGACTAACTTTTGTGCTTAGGCTTAGAAATATGCTTATACTACCGTTCCGGCCCCTTTCTATACTTGGGCCATGTTTTTAAGCTAAAACTATTTGGAAGCCTGTCAGTTAATAGAACGGCAGGTTCTAAGATATGCACTTGTCGATCCTCCGTTTAAAGCTAAAACATTGCATTGAAAGTCAAGCTTCGTTTGTTTGTTTTTATAGCCCTTAGATACCAAGTGGAAATGCAGGTTCGAGATATGCAAAATTTTACGAGCGTTAGGCAGACCTCATGTTCTCAGCGTTCAAATTAAAATTGTTTCGCCATAAGTATAATAAATGTTGAGTTTGTTTAGTAAACTTAATCGATGTTAGTTGTTGAGAGGTTATACGGCAAACACTTCGTACAGTTTCAATCCAAGTGTAAATGCCAAGAAGAACCGTTGCTTTTATGGGGCGTAACTGGAAACATATTTCTAACCCAAGCGTTGAGAAAAGGGTAAGCGTAAAAGTAATAAAAATAGAGTAAAATTTTATCCTACGTATTTCAAGTCTGAGTATAGAACCGGACAATTTTAAACAACAACAAATCTAATATCGTATTCTCTTTGGTACCACCTCCGGCTTCGTCAAGACTAACGCATGGTCTGTCCAACGGTACTATATTACTTAATCACGGGGTCCGATGGGCGGACCGTTATGTTTACGAATATCATTATAGTACTGCTACCGTCAGCTATACATGAAGCTGAAGGAATATATATGTTCGTTTTGTTATTTGGATGGAATTGAAGTGCGGGAGGATAATGTTCATGTGTTTATTTATTGTTTGCGGGCGCAAGAAATTAGTTTTTTCATTACTCCCGTTTTGCAACAGGTAGCTGGAGTAAATGAAATAACGATTTCGGATTTAATTTTGGGACGAAATATTCACGACCCATTAAAGAGAATAGCTTTTAATTTCATCGTCCAACATGCACAATTGGCAATATGGAGTGCTCGATGTAAACTCGAGTTTAACAATGAAAATGTCTGTGTTGTTGATGTTTTTCAGGAAAATGTTTATAGAAATTTGTGCAAACTTAAGCTGTATCTAAAAGAAGAATGTTTTTTTAAGGTTTTTGGAACAATAACCCGACAGAATGATAGCATGCTGGGTTTTCGAATGTCTTTTTCTCAGCGTACCTGATTTGTAGTTTGTTCTGAAACTAGGTTTCTTGTGTGCTTTTTAACATATTTGCTCTGAATAATATCCTTGCAAGCAGAGTAGAATAATGGGTAATTTTCAAGGACCTTTGTTATGTTATGATAATATGTTGTTGCCTTCTTTGGTTTATATAATTGCTTTCGTTGATGTAAATGTGGTTTATCCTTTTAATAAAACCCGGGGTGTTCGGCAAACGAGCGCTTCGGACTTAAACTTAACTTTCGGAGACGCTTTCTAAAAAATGACTGCAATAGTGGGTAACTATAAAAATTGACAATTCTTTTGACTCAAAGGCGGTACGTTCATAGATAAATTGGTCTCTTTTGTGTAGTATTTCATTGCTTATATGCACTCCAACTTGCGTTCTCGTCTGACTTTAACGTTGCTTTGTACGGTATCACGACAAGTCGTCGACCGACAGCTCGTCGACCGACAACTCGTCGCCCCGACAACTCGTCGTCTCGACAACTCGTATCAACAACTCGTCGTCCTGACAACTCATCGTCCCGACAACTCGTCGCCTGCCAGTAGGTACGACAACTCGTCGTCGTCGTCGCAATAACTTATCGTCATGACATCTCGTCGACCCCCCTGATAATTGTTCAACCCGGTAGCCAGATCAACTTGCAAGGGGTGAGCTAAACTTTCGGGAGCGGCATTCATGCGCTAAAATTTTTTTGGAGCGCCATACGTGAGCGGAAATTTTTCGGGAGCGGCATACAAGCATTTTTTCAACGTTCGAGCTATGTTATGTTGATATTTTAGGGGAATCAAAATGGACCAAGAAATTGTATTGGACTAGTTTGCGGCAATGTGAACAACCAACGATTCTGTTTCAATCTATCTCTTAAAATTTTTTCAACTTTCAACTCCACGAACAGAACAACACGGGTCGATAAGTTGTCAAGGTCGGCAAGATATCGGGGCAACAGTTGACGAAATCTCGAGAAGTCAAGGTGACAAGTTATTGGGATGATGAGTTGTCGTACCTACTGGTAGGCGACGAGTTGTCGGGGAGACGAGTTGTCGGGACGCCGATTGTCCTAGATTCGCTTTGTACATAGTGGTCTAAAGCAGGAGTCTATATAGAAATGCGCAACAGAGTGTATATTCTCGAAATTTCTTGGGAAATGAGAAAAAGTAAAGCTAAATACATAAGCACTGAATCGTAATTAAAAGCCTAAGCTAATTCTAAGCCTCCCATAGTTCCCCTATTTTTCGGTGGGTAAGCCCATATAATTAACGTACCTAGGCCAATCTTGTAAATCGCTATGATTCAATGAGGCAGCATCTTCGCTTAACAAAAATGAACACTTTTTGGGGTTTTGGGGGAGGGATGCAGGTCTCCTGCCCGCCCCTTTGCATACTCCATTGAAAACTCGTGATATATGCTATATGGATATATGTTACAAATGAAATTTTATGTTTTTATAGTATTTTATTCTATGTGTAGTTTTCTGATAGATTATTGTACTGACCCGAATAAGAGGGGCTATTAAGATGGGCGGGGGTCCCATTTTGAGTCCCAATCAATAAGAGTCCGTATCCCTAATAAGAGTTCGTAAGCGGATAGAGCCCCTAAATCCTATTTAGAGTCCTTAAATGTCAGTTACCCCTAAATGTAGTGCATAAATGACTCCAGACCAAATAATGTTGAGTTTGAAACCATAACGCATACTTAAGTTTTGAATGAACATTCTTAAGTAACTTGTATCATCGCTCAAGCGCATGATACAAGACAAACAACTTATTCCACGGATAGTTGCAATACTGCATATATATCAGTAACGAAGGGCCGCGGTGGGTGGGTTAAAAATAATAACAGTCTGAAACCGAATAACAGGGGTACCGTCTGGAGATGCCAAATATACCTCAGTCCCTGCTCTTATTCGGGTCCCTACAGTAGTGCGTATACATGTAATAATGAATGAATGATGCACGCACAGGCTGCACACGAATTACAAGTAGGACTGGCTCTTGCACACTTCGCCCACATGGTTACACTCAGGCTACACCTAATCATAAGCCAAAACCTTTGCAATGCTTAAACCTTGGCATTAGCTTTTATTCAAGCATAAAGCCTGAGCGTATTAAGCGTGATCATTTACTTTAAATGTGGATAAAGTGGACAAGAACCGCGGGACGTCATGTTTTCAACCCTGACGCCAACTCAATATGTGTCCTTGAGGTGAAAAAATTTCTGCCTCCATTCAATACGCTTAATGGCATATATCTCATGCAGTTAACCCTTACGAAATAAATTTTAGCCACCGCCCATGGTTGCGGAGTGGTATATTGGGTTTCGTTTGTGTGTTGTCGGGTGGGGCTACCAGGGACGTATACAAAAAGAGGGATGAAGGGGATATATCGCTTCTCAAAGCTTCACAAGACACGCAAAAAGCACTTAACAGGCTTTAGAATAACCTTTTGGATTCCACAGGTCGAAAATTGTCTTTTAAATAATGTTGTACCCTTCTGATGTGAAGTATTGGCAACGCGCCTGCGGGTACTATTTCAATGGCAAGCAGTAGAGCATATTGGTGTTTGCCTATGTGTCTACTTTGTGTGTTTCATTGTGATAGCGGCATAAATGTAGGTTTTGGTTTCATAAAACTGGTATATAGTTTTACAATGTAGATATCCCCATGACAATATATATGTTTCAAAATACTATTTCAGTTGAGCCTAATTTAAACTGGTAGGTATTGGTAACAGCAAGAATGCATAATACATTGAGAGTGCGTCACTCATTTCTGAAACACGTGCAAATGCGATGAAATATTATGCCGATCGAATATTTTTATGGCCTCCATTCAATCAGTAAGGGGGTGGTTTGGCATAAGTTTAAATAAAACTGAAGATTCACGTCGTAATAGTAAGGAGATTTTAACCAGGGCGGAGCGATTCAGGTCCAAGGGATCGTCGCCTGCTAATCCGTGTTAGTTTGTGTTTAGTTCTCTTGTGGGGAACGCACTGCGTCATTGCAACACTGTCAATGATTTGCCAGTTTTGTATTCAGAACCAATATTTTAGTTGTTTTGTGGTGCCAATCCTCATCAATCAAAATTCTTCAACACGTGTAGATGAATCTAAGCCTAAACTTAGATTGTTCTATTCATGGGCGAAATTGTCCGTATAGTGCGTTTGTAGTGCATTAAGTGACTGACTTCATTTTAAAGTTAAAACTCACATCCATCTCATGTTCTCAAATGCGCGTAACCTGTATTACCAGTTAACGATAAATTTTCAAACTGACTATCTTCTACAGTTGCATATCTTAAAATTCGCACAGAAATACGAGAAATGAAAAGCCAAAAAATATATTTTGAATTTTGCAAATTTCTGTTGCTGAAACGTTATAAATACTGAGGTTATTTGTTGATGTGTAGCTATTTTAACAATACTTGCGTGTTTACTTTTAACAACATGGTTAACTGGTCAGGTTCATTGAAGGTTGGAAAAGTTTTATTACATGACTTCGGATTGCATCCCGCGAGCAACCTTGCCCTTTTAATAGACCGACCAATCAGACATGCAGCGGCGGATCCAAAGCGCAATTTTTACTGTATGCTGTACATGTGCCAATTTTCGGACAGGGTATAATTTTAAGGTAGGAACTTTACCATTTCATCCAAAAATTTTCTGGCGGGGCGGTGTATGCCCTCTGCGTCCTGTCTGGATCCCCTGATTCATCAGTATATATGTATCGATAATGTCATTTTAGGTGGATATATGTTCCAACCGGTCGTAGTTTGCTTGCGAGCCCATCGAGCAACACAATTTTTAACTTCTTAATTCTAAATACGACAAAAAATTTTTATTTTAGTTTTCTTCCAGGAATTTTGGTACGACGGAACTCTTCTTGAATGGCAAAAATGGGTAAATTCCGCAAATTTTAAGCGCATTCCTAGAATTTCATTTGGTGACAGAGAAAATTTAATATTTGAATGGGAGGTGTTGAAAAAATTTCCCGCGTTATATACGCGCGGAATTTTCCAATTAAATTTTTTTCAAATTTTTCAAAAAATCTTCAAATTTCTTCAATTTGATTTTTCAAAAACATATGGGTCGCACTATGAAGCTCTGGCTGTAAATTGCAAGAACGCCAATAAGCTCATTAAAACTGTTTAATGGCCCGCTGTGCTACATGACTAACTCCAGGTGGTATTTTAATATGAATAGTGAACAAATTAGGTTCAAGTTAAATAACATATATATACATATTTCCAACTCACACAAAATGTTCTCAAAGTCAATAGACGATTTGTTTTAGACGATTTTCCCTCGTCTGTTTAACCTTCACCACCAACATATTTATGCGACCCGATATATGATGTTGGTTTAATCAGCGTAAGTTTTCCAAACAGATTTGATTTCCAGTATAACTATTGAACTCAAATTATAAGGAGCTGAGTTGAATGCTGCTTATTCGCGGTTGGACAAATGGTTAATAAGATAATGTAGCCTAAGCTGTCGGGCCTCTAACCGTGCGAGCCTCAGCAAAACCGATCCACCATGCATGTTCAAAATGAATCAACGCATTTTATGGCAGTTTGCCGTCGAAAAAACGCAAAGAAAAGAAAATTGAAATTTTTGCAGCTGCACGTTTTTGTATTTTTTGACGCAGTGTTTGCTTGGACTAGTTATTATTTATTACGTTGTAGGACTACAATGTCATAATGTCATCAGGTGTTTTAGGTAAGCGGACTCGGACACAGAATTTGGCTGAAAATTTTTTTAAATAAGGCCCTTCTTGTACATTTGCCCTTCATCAGAGACGTAGCCACGGGGTGCAAAACCGTACAGAAAGGCGGGCTTGGGGGCGCCAACCAATCGGAATCAGCAAGCGAGTTATAATTTGCATGACACTAAATTGGTCTAGGAGCAAAATTCTAGAAGCTAGGTCAACTGCTTTATAAAAGCTCTTTATCCTCGGCACACACCTCTGTACATTTGATAGCCTCATTTTGCTGATATGTTTAGTTTTCATACAGAATTAGCTAATTAAGGTTTGCTCTCTCTAAACTTAGCTTGCAAACGGGAAATTTCAGTCTAGCTGTACATGCCTGGCCTCCATTTTATTAATAACTTAACCCATATTTTTAAGCTTTGAACCAGGGTACAACCGGACGTCTACCTCCGGCTCCGGCAGAAAATCGGCCTCGGCTCCGGCTCCGGTATTTTTCACCTCCGGTTTCACCCTGCTTTGAACATAGATATATGAGCCTTTTCCTCAACCTAAGCCAAAACGTTAATGTATATAATGTGGGGGAAGTGTAGGTACAATAGTTATTTTTTTTAAATTCAAATTGATCTTTTTAGTGGATGATACTAGATATATATGAGTTTTATTGCTAAATTCTATAATGGCCTGGCATGATTCAACCGGAATATATTTAAATTCGTCGAAATCGGAAGTAAATTTCATTATCCCGGACATATTTTTCAACAATTTCGCCTGAAAACACATTGTGAGCCTCAAATCAACGACATGGATCGCAAAGTTGTAAACACAATATGGATGGTTTCAGAAGGTTTCACGCATCCTTTCGCCAGCATCTTGTATCCACCAATGCTGTTTTCAATTATTGCAGTATCGGCGTAACTATATAACGTGCACATATGTTTTTAGTTACGCAGTTTTGAAATATTTTGCACATTTTGTGCGATTTTAGAGCACAGTTTGGTGTATAAATATCGCAAGTATATATATTATGCTCAACGAACAGGGCTGTCTGTTGTAGAAAATTTTATTTTTTTAAAAAATTGCGTTTTAAAATGCTTACTTTCAAGGTTATAGTTTTAAAAATTGGTTTATCGGGCGTGTATGCGTCTCACATGGGCAATAACGGAGTAAACAATTTCCAGGGGAAAAGCGCGCTAATATGAGGTTATATGATTCCTAAATGAAAGTATGGATACGATCCAGTAGCGGATCCTGAAATTTCTGACAGAAGGCACGATATAGAATAGTAAACAGCACGCGAGCGAATCGACCAAGTAGTCACAATTTATTTATTATATATCTTATAAACAAATTTGGGTTTTGATCCCTGTTGGGTAGGTAATGGCGTGGGCGCTCCCCCAGGTACTTTAATGGTTCAAAAGTATATGGAAGTCCAAACATCCCTGATATACCTGCTTTACACAGCCGCTGGCAGAGAATTAATGACCAACGAGGACAGGTTTGCGATGTTTAGTCATATTCGGATGAAGGGAAATATATTTTATATATTTCAACAGGTTTAAAAAATGCTTAAAACCTGAAAAATATTTTTGTCTTAAGTCGCAGGGGTAATCCTTTCTTAACCTATACTTTCTGGTGCCTGAATCAGCCAGCAAATGAGTGGATGCGTATAATACAATACAAGCTAAATTTGGGATTTGTTTTCTTTTGCAAAAAACGTTAAAGTAGAATTTCGTTATCTTTTAGGTGTAAAACATTTGAAATATAAACCTTTTGAGTTGAATCGCGCAGATTTTTAGCTTACCAATGATGTTCATGGACGTGCCTGGATATTGGAAATTTGAGACGGTTACACTGCAAAAAATAGTGAGTCAAATTGACTCTCTTCGAAATCGGCTTTTCCTGATTACACAAACTGAGTCAAAATTCTACTCCACCTGAGTCAAATTTCACTCAATTTGACCCTGGCGGAGTCGAATTTTGACTCAATTTGTATAGTCAGGAAAAGCCTATTTCGGAGAGGGTCACAATTTGACTCACCATTTTTTGCAGTGTACGTTCTATCAAAGTTTCGAAACCGGGGAGTGGGCGGATTTTGTTTTGCAAGCTGATACTGTGTGTAGAACCCGTGAATACATGATGCTATAGGTGCAGGTTTTAACACCTGCAACCACCCGTCTCTGGTTTAGGCCCTTACGTTTCAGTTCTGATCCATGTACTTCTAGGCTCGTAGCGTTTTCCCGCGGGAGTGTAGCAGAGTATGCATAGGCTTTAGTCTTAAGTTTTTGCTCCAACTTACGCGTAGACTTACGCTTATTTTTAGGCTTCGGTTTAGGAGTATGCTGAGGCTATCCGCTAATACCCTAGAGTTATATATTGGCCACAATGGTGCACCTGCAGTGAACGTTAATCGGTAGGTTGTCTGGAGTAGAGTGTAAAACATTTCGGTTCCGCTTCCGTTATATACGGACTGTACTAATATCTTATCAACAACATGAAATATCATAAAATTATGGGCTTTAATACTCATTTCCCTATACTAGGCGCGCTCCATAAATGGGGTAAAGGAAACATGAGCCCCAATACTTAGATGGCAGGGTGCAACCGGAATTCCGTTTCCGTCATTTTTTCACCTTCCGGTTCCGGTTCCGGTAAATTTTTACCGGAATTTAAAATTCCGGTTTTAAAATTTGGAAGACGGAAATTTGATATTTAACGAAAAATGACGACAAAACTTAAATAGATTTCATTCGTATAGTATATAAACGTTGACAATCGCCGAAAAAACTATCGAAGGTGATTTCGCTTCCGTGGATTATGAAAATCGAAAATACAGCGGATAAAGTGACTACCTATTTCCAATTTGGGTTATTTCACCAAGAATGATGCAAAAAAGGACATTAAAATGAATTTTTCGGTGACATGTATTTTTTATTTTCCGGTTCCTGTTCCATTTCCGGTATTTTTTCAAATTCCGGCTCCGGTAAATTATAATTTCAGTTGCGCCCTGATTGGGGATTATCCCCTAATATTTTTCGAGCAGATGACAATTTTTTCAAGTGTCTGCCCTAAATTTGTATTTTTGCCAGGATTTTGAAAAAGTATCGAAAAGTTTTCGCGATTTGCGCATAAAATTATATTTGCGTCTGCATTATTGTTGCGCGTTTGTTGCTCATTCTAATTCTTCTAAAATCATATATAATGTGCTTTTGGGGAAGCTGTCTTCTCCCGCGTTTTCACTTAAGGCTTAATCATCTTACACTTTAGCTTAGGCTTATAAAATAGCTTTAGGCCAAGACTTAGATTTCGATTTATGCTTAGATTTAAATAAGTGGACGAATATGCAAGTATCTTCCTAACACTAAGCTCAACGCATTAGCCTAAATGTAAAACGTTGGGGAAGTGTAAGCCAGTTTATGTTTTCGTTTAGCAAACAAATTGGGAGGGCTAAAGACGCTGTCGAACACGTTCAATGGGCTCGTGCCTGCAAAGAGAAAAGTTACAACACTTGTAAGCGTGTTAGGCGACTATATTTAGCTTTTATCTTTATAAGCATTGCGATTTCATAACCTTGGCGAAATGACAAAGTTAACTTCGTATCTTGCCTTGAATTTGCTGATGACATGAACTCTTAGTATATGGAAAATAGCCCCATTCAAAACTACTGCTCTTTTGTAAGTTAAGCTTACTAGCGTATAAGAGACGGAATAAAATACGTCGATGTCAAACCGACAAATTTGCTGCTCGCTACGCGTGCTGTCCACGAACTAATATGAGCGTATGCTTTCTCGAAATGAAGTACTGGCTACGATGTCCACGACCACGAGAGAAAATGCACCATGTTGCTTGCAATTTGTCCTTGAACGACCGTCGGATTGAACGTACGTACAAACATATAGTTTTTATACCTTCTAAAATTTGAAATTTCATGTGTGGTGTTTTGAAATGATATAAAATGCATCGCATTACTGTATCCAGATGTGTATCGATTCTTGATAGGGAACTAAAATTTTCAGGATCGGCATGATTTTACATTGTGTAAAGGTTGACTAAATCTTTCCGAGGCAGGGTGCAACCGGAATTACAATTTACCGGAACCGGAATTTGAAAATTTTACCGGAACCGGAACCGGAACCGGAAAATGAAAAATGCATTTCACCAAAAATTTCATTTTAATCTTATTTTTTGCTCTATTATTTGTGAAATAACCTTAGTCGAACATAGGTATTTATTTTATTTGTTGTATTTTAGATTTTCATCATCGACTGAAGTGAAATCCACCATCAATGGCTTATATTCGGAGTACAAGTGGCTTTCAAAAGAGATTCTTAAAAATTAGCAAAGTTAAGAAGACGGCCAAATTATAATACCGGAATTTTTAAATCCGGTAAAAATTTACCGGAACCGGAACCGGAAGGTGAAAAAATGCCGGAACCGGAACCGGAATTCCGGTTGCACCCTGTTCCGAGGGGGTGTGAAAATTGTAGTAGTGACCTGAGCCTTTGGATGGTGTTGACTACGAACCAGTGCGTAACCACAGGGGGGAAGAGTGCGCTACAAAACAGGCCACAAAATTTTCAGTAGCACCAAAAAATTTTGTTAGGAAAATTTCTATTGTCCCATCTTGCATCGCAAAATTTCCAGCACGGCAGGGTCATTAGGGGTGATACATCCAGGCCCGTAGCCAGCTCACCTTAGTAGGGGGCTAAAAAATTTTCAGGAGGGGCATTCAGGGGTTTTAATGACTTACAAACAAGGATAAAAATTTTCTAGGGGAGGCCAAAATTTTTCCAGGGGGTTTCCCCTATACACTGAATCCGGTAGTCAGGAGTCGCGTGGCGGAAGGCCGCGTAACTCTTTGAGGTCAATTAAAAATGGTGAGTCAAATCTATTTACTGGTTGGACACCACGTGCGGTACGAATTTATGTTTTGCACTATTTCCAACAAAAGGTAAGGAAACGTAAGGGGATCGTGAAGCCAACAGCTGAAATTTGGGGTTGAAAGAATTGAGTCCTCTTCTTCTGGGCGAGCACGTCACACATGGCGCATAATCGGATCAAAGAGCAGATTGGCGTAGAACTGGCCTGATAACACATTGGCCTACGACATAAACATCGCTATATGATAGGTGATGTGGTATTTATGCTGTTCTGTGTGTCTATTAAATGTTTGTTTATGTATCTACTACACACATTTACGTTATGTATCGTTATGTACGAATTCATTCTCAATTCGTCTGTCGAGTGTCATATTCTGGAAAGACAACATAGTGAAACACACTAAAAAATCACACTTACACACACAATAACGTATTATATGCCATAGAAGTGTTTTATTCTGTAAGCGTTCCAGTATGTTGTTTACGTATGGTAAATGTATATTGTGTATATTTTGTTAGTGTTGTTTTACTGTGTCAATCGCGTTGCCAAAGGTTTAAGGTGTCATTCACCTGTTTTGATTTGATGTTTTCACTGTTTTAGGAATTTTTTGTACCTGGCAACTCAAAAACCCCTATTTAAAATCCTGGGCATTCCTTCCCTGTATATGGCCCTGTGGATATTTATTGTTCTACACACAAAATAAATTGTCTCGTATTTAAGAAATATTGTCTGAAATTTAAGACAATGATGACTTGGTACCGACTTCAGACATATATGTCTTGAATTCAAGACTTATATTTCTTAAATTTTTCAGCTGTTGTGAAATAACTGATTTGACAATAGCTGATTTGGCGCACTGGCAGCGATTACGGTTTGGCGCCAAATTTAGTTATTTGACAATAACTCGTTAGCCACACGTCTGATTGGGGAACACTTAACAATATTAGCCTTAGCTCCGCAACCTGTATCAAATGGTATATAATTTGTGTAATTTTTCGACAAAAATTTTTTAGTCTAATGGAGGAATCTGGGACCTTAAAATTCGAATTTTTTTAAATTTAAGATTTGGCGTGGAATAATCGAACGATGTCATCAGAACATCAGAAACTCATGAGTGGAGCGAGCTAAACAAGTCATACTTGTATTTAGTAAGTATATATCAGGGTGCGACCGGATACCAAAAACTAACGGAGAGGGAGCCGGATAATCTAATATCCAGCCGGAGCCGGATAGTTAATTCGATTGTTTATTTAATCTCATATTTCTCAATAAGTTTACAGTTTGTATTCTGGTTTATTAAATCATATTACTGTTTGAATTACTGGTTGAGCGCACTAATTATGGGTTTTTTTCGTAAATTAATCGCCTGTCACTCAAAAATTGCCACAAACACATACATTTTTTAATTATATGATACCAAAAACTAACGGAGAGGGAGCCGGATAATCTAATATCCAGCCGGAGCCGGATAGTTAATTCGATTGTTTATTTAATCTCATATTTCTCAATAAGTTTACAGTTTGTATTCTGGTTTATTAAATCATATTACTGTTTGAATTACTGGTTGAGCGCACTAATTATGGGTTTTTTTCGTAAATTAATCGCCTGTCACTCAAAAATTGCCACAAACACATACATTTTTTAATTATATATTTCCACAAATAATTGAAATTCAAGCAAAAACTAAAATAAAGAAAGTATCATTCAGATATCAGAACGTAACTCACAATTCTTCCTTCCGTGGCCCATATTAAGTGTTTTCGAGACAAAGCTTAACACGTTAACAATGAACCTATTCCATTATTCTGTTTATGTAACGTTGCGTTCAGTTGCAATATTTGTTTGGCCCGTCTTACTTTTACGGTCGGGCATCCAGTTTTTGTAAGATACTATAAAATAGAGGTGTATGTAGCTTAGCATTCAAGGCTATTGTTTCACTTAAGCTTAGTTGTGACTTATCTTCACGTTAACTGCAACGTAAAGCACAAAGTGGCCGGCATGCAACCAGAGGCCTAGCCAGAATTTTGGAATGGAAGCTACGTTCTGAGAAAAAATTTCGAATGGAAAGTTACACTTGTTCTCAACTGAATTAATCGCCTTAAAGATTGAAGCAAATATAGAACTGGTTTCCACAGTGAGTGTAGTTGCAGTTACTTGAGTTCTAACTAATAGATATGCATGCAGATAATCGATAAAATTGATAACTTGGCAGCTCAGTTAATACGGCATATACCTTTTTAGACCTCCTATTCATGTCGTTTACCAACCTGCTATCCAATATACGTACCTTATTCAAAACTTTAAAATGGTTTACATAACACAACTATGACACAATAAAGATATAAAAGTAAGTCAATCTAAGTCAATTAGTTTCATTTTTTCAAATTTTTAAACAAATGTCCGGCAATAAATACCGGAGCCGGATGCCTTTTTTTGCCGGAGCCGGATATCCGGTCGCATCCTGGTATATACCAGTCGTAGTGGGACTACATTTATTGAGCGAAGCTCGAACACACGTAAGCAATTAAGGTAATACGCAAATTAGTTATTAGCTAACTATTCATTTATCGGTTTTGGAGGTTTGTAAGCAATTTCCTCAGATTCCTCGCACGCAAAAACCTTTCAGCCACCCTAATAATTATTGGAATAATTCAAAAAGTCCTAATTTTGTCTCGTCAATTAAGCAAACATGCAAATTATCTATTAGCTAACTATTCGATAATCGCCTTGAAAGGTTTGTAGACAATTTATTCAGATTCCTCGCACCCGAAAACCCTTTAGTGCTGAAATTATATTGCTTTTAACCTTAATAATTATTGAAATAATTTAAAAAGTCCTAATTTTGCCCGGTCAATTAAGCTAATATGCAAATTAGCTATTAGCTAACTATTCAATTATCGGTTTTGCAGGTTTGTAAACATTTTATTCAGATTCCTCGCACCCAAAAACTTTCAGTAAACCCTAATACTTATTGAAATAATTTAAAAAGTCCTAGTTTTGTGTTGTCAATTAAGCTAATATGCAAGTTAGCTATTAGCTAACTATTCAATTATCGGTTTTGGAGGTTTGTAAACAATTTATTCAAATTCCTCGCACCTAAAAACCCTTAGTGCTGAAATTATATTGCTTTTAACCTTAATAATTATTGAAATAATTTAAAAAGTCCTAATTTTGTCTTGTCAATTAAGCTAATATGCAAATTAGCTATTAGCTTATTCAATTATCGGTTTTGGAGGTTTGTAAACATTTTATTCAGATTCCTCGCACCCAAAAACCTTCAGTAAACCGTAATAATTATTGAAATAATTTAAAAAGTCCTAGTTTTGTCTTGTCAATTAAGCTAATGTGCAAATTAGCTATTAGCTAACTATTCGATTATCGGTTTTGGATGTTTGTAAACTATTTATTTAAATTCCTCGCACCTAAAAACCTTTTAGGGCTGAAATTATATTGCTTTTAACCTTAATAATTAGTGAAATATTGTAAAAAGTCGTAATTTAGGCTTATAAACTATGCTAATATGCAAATTATCTATTAGCTAACTGCTCAATTATTGATTTTGGAGGTATATAAACAGTCTACGCAGATTCCTCGCACCCAAAAACCCTTTAATGCTAAAATTACATTGCTTCTAACTAACTGTAATAATTAGTGAAATATTGTGGAAAGTCCTATTTTAGGCTTAATTAATTATGCAAATTAGCCTGTAGCTAATAAACGGCTTAAAATTTTAATACCCCAATGCGAGGTTAACACCCCAGGATAATTGGCTTTCAAACAAAAAAAAGTTTATCAAAATCGGTGCAGCCGTTCCTGAGATTCTTTTCGGACGGACAGACGGACATCCACCTTTCGACCCCCAAGTACAAAACATAAAACGCTTCGCGAAACTCCGAGCTTTGCTCGGAATTTCGCTTCGCTCAATTAAATCCCAACATTTCTCTCCCGCTTCGTTCGCGAATTCTTCAAAGTTTTGTTTAAGTTTGAGCATTCAGCGCTCTGTCGTCGACAATGGCGGATCCATGGGGGGACCACCCCGGCTGTGCCCCCCCCCAACAGCATCTCGACAAAAATTATATAGAGTGTCAATTCTCTGTTTTATACACAATAGTATAAGCAGCTGCCTTTAAATTTGTGCCTGTATGGAACCATATCCGAACTTATGTTGCCACCCTGTTGTTTAGATCTAAATTGCGTTAATGCTTTAGTTTTATTTGTGATTCATCTCAATGGAACAAATCTAAAGAAGTCAATTTTATGGCAATAGTTCGTGGTTTGTGTGTGTGTCAAAAATAAGTTTATTACCTGTGGGATTTTAGCCCCCCATTTTGAGATCCTGGATCCGCCACTGGTCGTCGAGGAATCTAACTTTGATGTCTACCTTTGAACAGTGCCGTAGGCAAAATTTTTCGAAAATTGATCAGTAAAAACAGCGCGTGCGAAGCGAGCGAGAAGCCATACGTAATTTTTCTATCTAATGTAAATTATGACGCAAGTACTGATTCCGATTGGGGAAGGCCGCGGCCCCCCACCCTCTCGGTACGCCCCTGCTTCTGCACGGTCACTGTGTTCCACTGCGTTGTTTTTGTATTCACTACATTATGTTATATAGTTAATGTTGATTCACAATGTTCGTGTGGTAACTTGGTGAGCTGTTTTTTCTTGTATGTTTATATTATTTTGCTACATACACAAAATCTGGTATGTGTTGTAGCAGCTGGCTTTTCAAAATTTAGCCCGTATTGCTCAAGAGCAGCTTAATGTTACTTTGCTGTGCTAGGTACTGTTCGTTTTTTAAACTTACGTTGTTCGGGACTAATTCTTTGCGCGGATCGACTGGTCCAGGCCGAGTTTCTAAGCCAATATTCTGAAACGTGTGTGTTGCACCTATCATCAGTTGGGGACTGGTTTTTTTGTTTTCGAACCGCTGAATTGCGAGTTTCTCAATTCAGCATGCATATTTTTCGTATTTGACGTCTTATTTTTGTGCCAATCTGGAGTTTCACAACAGGAGTTTGTCAGTATGAAAAGCTATCGGCTAGTTGGTGATGGATGCTACACACATTTGAGAATATGGCCCTTTTTTACAGTGGGCAAAGGACTTTACATTTCAAAAAATTGTTTTTCAATGTTGGCGACATCTTGACAAACAAGGCATATTAAGGTATCCAGTCAGAATGTTATAGACGGTCAAGGATGACATTAAGAGAAATTAGGGCATGTAAGCATGTGGAAAATGCTGTCTTGGTGCATAGCAATGCAGTGCATATTGTGTTCAGGGTGCAACCGGAATTCCGGTTCCGGTTCAGGCATTTTTTTCACCTTCCGGTTCCGGTTCCGGAAAATTTTTACCGGATTAAAAAATTCCGGTGTTATAATTTGGCCGTTTTCTTAACTTTGCTAATTTTTAAGAATCTCTTTTGAAAGCCACTTGTACTCCGAGTATAAGCCGTTGATGGTGGATTTCACTTCAGTCGATGATAAAAATCTAAAATACAACAAATAAAATAAATACCTATGTTCGACTAAGGTTATTTCACAAATAATAGAGCAAAAAATAAGATTAAAATGAAATTTTTTGGTGAAATGCATTTTTCACTTTCCGGTTTCGGTTCCGGTTCCGGTAAAATTTTCAAATTCCGGTTCCGGTAAATTGTAACTCCGGTTGCACCCTGGCCGCCGCATGTCTCCAAATAAATAAATTTTAGATGTGAAGCGCGGTGACGCCCGTTTCATAAAACATATTGTTTGACATGACACGTGACGCCACACGACGATGTACGGTAGCGCGCGGTAAAGTATAGCACAACGTTAAGATATGTGCTACATTGTGCGAGCGTTGCCTGATCCAGCGACGTGCCATGTTAAACGTCCTTATGATTACGACGCGCATGCCACTTCACATCGCTTTGAAGAATTACTGCATGCGATGGTGTGCGTCATAAAAGGCGGGGCGTAGTAAAGTATAGCGCAACCCTTAAAGTAATGTTTGTGGTACTTTGACGCGCTGATCGTTTAATTACGCCCTTTGCTTTGCGAATGCAGCTTGAAGGGCCGAGCGCGAGCTAACCGAGCCAGGTCGATTTGTTGGTAACCGGACAGAAGGCCGCCAAACTAAAGGACGTCTGGTCAAATGAACGTCTGGAAAAAATACCGCTTGTATAAAAGGCCGCCTGGGAAAATTGAATTAAATCATTGGCTTTCAAACAACGACACGCTGCTAAGTGGAGGTTGAGAGATTTGAATAAGTAATATCAGGTCTCGAAGCCTCGATATCGGTTTTTTAGTCTCGATCTCGGTTCTTTAGCCTCGGTGGTATGGAACCGAGACCAGAAGTGGAGGATCTGGACGCCATTTTGTCCAGACGGCCTTTTGTCTAGACGGTATTTGTCCGACCGTTCTTTAGTCCAGGTGGCCTTTTGTCCAGACGAACTTTTGTGCGGACGACCTTCTGTCCAGGCGGCCTTTTGTCCAGGCTTGTTTTTGTCCGACGGCCTTCTGTCCTGGAACCCAATTTGTCTTCTGCGCCAGCCTCAAATAGATTGATGAGAAACATAAATCAAAAATATATTTCTTCATTCAAAATGTTAATTTTTGAAACATTCGTCACGTGTGCTTTGACACGCAGGCCGTCAGGTCGCGCGAGGATTCAACAAATGCTGGCAGTCTTGTAAAAAGCAGAAGTTAATATTGTTAAGGGTAGTAGTGCCTGATGAAAGAATTTCGCTATGAATCTATGAATTTTCATAGTTATACAATATTAATGATTAGCAGATATTCTGGCCACACACTAAAAATTACAAAAACAGCATTAGAAATATATTATGAAAATTCTGTTTTCTTCGGTGATGACCAAAAGTTGACCGAGACCGAAACAATTCATGGCCGGCTTCCACCCATCCCTGGCTCGGATTAAGGCTATTATTTACGCTGAAGCTTAGGCTTAGCCTTAGGAATAATAGAAATATGCTGAGACATATTCTGTCACGCCCCTAGAATAACACTCGTCATCTCTATCTGGTTTTCCAGCATTATTTATTGTAACCAAATAAAGATTGTGAACGTAGGTCACCAGCAAACATTTACATTACATGTGTGACAAAAATATGTAAAAATCAAGTCAAAATTGATAGTACTTAATACTAATTATGGTATAAATTTTTTGAAGTTTTTTAAAAGTCATATCTGGCAAGTTAAAATACCGGAGCCGGAGCTGGATGTCGATTTTTTGCAGGAGCCGGATACGGAGTTTCGCGAACCGTTTTATATTTTGTGCTGGGGGTTGAAAGGTGGATGCCAGTCTGTCCGTCCGTCGGTCCGAAAAGAATCCCAGGAACCGCTGAACCGATTTGATAAACTTTTTTGTTAAAAAGCTTTTTATCCTGGGGTGTTACCTTGCATTAGGATTTTAAAACTTTAAGCCGCTTATTAGGTTCAGGCTAATTTGCATAATTCGTTAAACCTAAATTAGTACTTTTTACTGTATTTCACTAATTATTAGAGTCACAAGCTATCTAATTTCAGCACCAAAGGTTTCGGGGTACGAAAAATCAGAATAAAATGTTTATAAACATCCAAAAACGATAATTGAATAGTTAGGTAATAGTTAATTTGTATATTAGCTTAATTAGTTAAGCCTAAATTAAGATTTTTTAAATTACTCCACAGGTATGTCCGAGCTTCGCTCAATGCATGTAGTTCTACTACGACTGGCTTATACAATACAGAGAAATGCATTAGGTATATGTATATCGTATTTTAGCAGACAGTACAACTATAAAGCATATCCTGTTATAATATAATACATTCATCGTGAAGTGAATGTTATTTTTTTACTTTTATTAACGCTAGCACAGAAATAATTTTAGTATACAAGGCTTACGTAGGTGATGACTAAATCTGGTTTCATTTTAAGTTCATGATGTTTTGCCAAATTTGTATTCTCAGGGATGGGAACGTCAGAGGGCGGAGCTTAGCGCTGTATGACGGCTGCCGGAATTCCGCTGGTTCGGTAGGTAAAATCACAAGCGTAAGTTTGGCTGGAAAACTGGAAAAGTGGAGTATTGAAAAGTCTACATAATCTTTGGTGCGGTAGGGAAAATCTGATGGATGAAAGTTTGTTTGGAAAACGTAAAAAGTGGAAAAGTTAAGCTCCGATTTTCCAAAATTCCTCTAGACAATTTCCCTATAGTATTTAGATTGTTGCAGTCGTTGTGATCTTAACGAAATGTTATCAAAAACGCATATGCATCTCAAACCGAAAACTAGTATGACATAGGGGTTTGAATTTTCCATTTTTCCCGTTTCCGAACCTCGAATACACCTCTAACTTTCCCTTTCTGAACCAGGGAATAATATTTCCGTTTGAATTTTGAATTTTCTAGTTTTGCCAGCCAAACTTATGCTTAGTTGTGATTTTTCCTATCAATTTTGAAGAGTTGCTACCCGTCATATTGGAGCGGTTGCGGTGCACTCCTGGTCATAAGTTTCCTTCCTTGGAAAATGAGAAGGTCCTGTGCTATATATTGACCGATTGTGGTTACAACAATATAAAACAAAAAAACCAAAACAAATGCTCGCTGTGAGTTTGCAGGATTTTTATTGCTTATTGCCTCCATTAGCGAGTCCTTGTTTGAGAGTCCATGGCTTACTTCAATGGCTAATCAGTAATCACTATTGCTAATTTTTGACATACAAAACGGATTAACGCAAAACTAGTCTTTTTTACTCAGGCGGCCTTTTTTCCACGCGGTCTTTTGTACGAGCGGTCTTTTTTGACGGTACGGCCTTCTGCCCAAACGGCCTTCTGTCCAGACGGCCTTGTGTACAGGCGGCCTTCTGTCCGGACGCATTTTGTCCGGACGGCGTTTTGTCCGTTTTATCTGTTTGGCGACCACTTGTCCGGCCCGGCGGCCCTCTGTCCAGCCGCCGTATTTATCGAGTACTTGTTTATAAGAGGAAACTAAAGCATTGTTTATTTTTGAGAATGTCAGAAAAAATTAGAAGGGTCTGATATGTTCACCAATTATCAGTTAGCGTGGTTGGGCCGTCCTGGCGTCAGCAAATCTCGGTATTTGGTTGTTCTCAGTCTCGGTTTTCTGAGTTTCGGCAGGTTTCAAACCTAGACAAAACTGTTCAAAACTTGAACCCTGAACAGTTATTAATTGTTGAGCCTTATATGGCACAAATGGTTTATTAGTTATCCTGTAATTCTTAGCGGATATATTACGTTTTTTCGTCAAAACAACAAACACGTTAGAAAAACGCACTGTAAAGTTGAGTTTGAAAAATTTCATTTTCGGTGACGGTCTGGTCCACAGTTACCAAGGCCGAGATCTGCAGTCTCGGTCTCGATAGGTTGGTCTCGGCCTCAGCTCAGGGTTTCAATGGAGATTTCTTGTTGTGGCCAGTAATCCCGCAAATAATTGGATTCCTCCTGATATGTTCTTGTTGCTACGCAACACAAATGTTCACGATTTCGTTGCAATTTACGAGAATGAGCATAAAAATCCAAATGTACAGTTGAAAAATTTCACTGAAACTCAGCGTCTTTTTTGCAACTTCAATTTTGTCCGCGCTAACAGCAGCGTGGTTTATTTTGTGTTATTGGTCAATCAGCAGTAATTCAGTGATAGCGTATATATTGTGATTTCTAATGCAGCGATATTTCTAATGCAGTTTCTGTTCCGGCAAAAAATTAATTCTTGTTCGTGTTCCCGGTGAAATGTAGTTCTTATAATTGGAACCTGACGGTCACATTATCCTTCGTCAAAGTTTTGCGGGTTGTTGATATAAATTGTTTTTAAATGTAAAATAAGTCGTTTCTCTGTGTGGCCTGCCTAAAGTGTACGTATTACAGTTACTTTTCAGTTGATTGGTAGGTAAAACGTTTGTATCATTTCGACTGGGGACGGACCGGACTGATTCTGTCATTGTGTAATCAAATGTTTTATTTGAACTTTTGTGGTAGGGGCGATACGTAGTAGAGTTATATTCCAGACGCTCGTGCGATAGCGGTTGATGCAATTTCACATAGCTAAATTTTTGAGAGAATATAACCGCATTTGAAACTTTTTTGCGTGCAACAGATTTTTAGGGATTTGTGGGAACAGTAGGTTGGTCTAAAGCCTGTACAAGGTACTTTTACTGGCGTCTTTAGAAATGTCGATCGAAGGAATACGTTCTTCCATAACCGCCTTGTGCGGCCATGGAGACATCGTTGCTGGTCGTGTTTGTTTCGTTCAGATTCGGTGAAAATTTTTATAGTTTTAATTGAACCGAATTTGTAAAAAAATATATCTTTTTAATGTTTTTTATTGTAGTTTGTAGTACTGTTACACTTATTTTAACATTTGTATTCAGTGCAAATTAGATAATTAAACATATATAATTTTCTATTGTTGCCGTTAATACCTCAAAGTAATCTATAGCCATGGTTCAGATGAACAATAAAGAAGTCAACGTTTGCGCTTTGATTTGTGCATTTATCTTTCCGGTAAGTTACTGATATTGTTTTATCAGGCTTTACCCGTCATCCGTGGTATGAAATCACCATCCGATACACAAAATGTTTGAGTATGCCAAGGCCAGGGTGCAACCGGAATTACAATTTACCGGAACCGGAATTTGAAAATTTTACCGGAACCGGAACCGGAACCGGAAAATGAAAAATGCATTTCACCAAAAATTTCATTTTAATCGTATTTTTTGCTCTATTATTTGTGAAACAACCTTAGTCGAACACAGGTATTTATTTTATTTGTTGTATTTTAGATTTTCGTCGTCGACTGAAGTGAAATCCACCATCAACGGCTTATATTCTGAGTACAAGTGGCTTTCAAAAGAGATTCTTAAACGGCCAAATTATAACACCGGAATTTTTAAATCCGGTAAAAATTTACCGGAACCGGAACCGGAAGGTGAAAAAATGCCGGAACCGGAACCGGAATTCCGGTTGCACCCTGACCAAGGCCGTTTCTAGGGAACTGAAACCGGGACCAGAACGACTGTACTCTGTCTCGGTAATGTTTGAGTCGTTCCCCAAAGCCAATTTTTGAGCTTATCACGAACAGAATTAAGTAAAGATTTTAATAGTTTATTCATTTTTTGCTCAGGTTTAGATTGGTTTCAGTCTAAGGAATGATTTTATTGCCAGTTTTCAGTTGAATACGAATGTTTATTTTAAGCGAAGAACAATTTCAAATTTAGTTGGTGATTTGGCTTTAGAATTTAATCGCAGTTTGAAACTCACCGAGACCCAAAAATAAGACTGATGACACCAGCTGGCTGAGAACCGATGCTTATGGAGATCGAGGCCAAAACCGAGACCGAGACAATCCATCCCTGACAACCGGTGTCTGCCCAAAAATCATCGAATTGCGAAAATTTAAATTTGACTGTTGAATGATCAGGGGAGATCATGAGTACCTCAAGCATGCAACGTTTCAAAATCGTATCAGTTTTGTTTGGGGAAATGCCACAGAAAGACACTAAGGTATCATTGAATGTCATATCGCCAGAATAGTAAACTGTTAGCGGAACCAAAGCCGGATGTGAACCGGATATTATAAAGTTTCAATTTCGACTGCGTGTATTAATGAAGTGGCACACATTATAGTCATAGTCAGTTTCAAAGGTCATTGCAAACAAAAACCTTAAACAAACCGCAAATTTGTTTGAAATTTTTTGAATGTTAGTGCAGTATCAATTGACTTCGAGACATATATAATTTCCACCCTCAACTAAGTATTTTTAAAATTCAAATTTCCATCGGCTCAACAGGGTTCAGTTTCAAAGATCATTGCAAGCCTTAAACGAACCGCAAATTTGTTTGAAATTTTTTGAATGTTAGTGCAGTATCAATTGACTTCGACATATATAATTTCCACCTTCAACTAAGTATTTTTAAAATTCAAATTTCTATCGGCTCAACAGGGTTTCCCTTTAGTTTTAAAAAAGTGTGATAAAAGTTTACAAATTTATGTCTGTTCTCACGTGGTTGTAAGAGCTGAGTAAATGGTGTCATACAACTAGCTCTTGAGTTATAGTATGTAAAAAAACTGTTGTGCTACCGTGTCCAGTTTGTCCCGAAGATTAAGGCGTTAATGTTAAGTACGTAAATATATATAAACTTCCAAACCTTTGACGACAATTTGTGAACCCATTAAGCTGCATCAGACCGCAGGAAAATGGAATTTTCAAATATTCATTTTAAGTCGATTAAACATTTACTGTTGTTTGTTTTTAATTCACCCCATGTTAGATGTACCCAACCAACACTCATCTTTTTGTATTTTTTTTGCTAAAATTGACTTGCTTCGAAGCATATTTGTTGATTGACATGTTCTTTAATCTTTTTTCTAGATTAAAGTTACGTTGGTTGCAGGGTGCAACCGGAATTCCGGTTCCGGTTCCGGCATTTTTTCACCTTCCGGTTCCGGTTCCGGTTCCGGTAAATTTTTACCGGATTTAAAAATTCCGGTATTATAATTTGGCCGTTTTCTTAACTTTGCTAATTTTTAAGAATCTCTTTTGAAAGCCACTTGTACTCCGAATATAAGCCATTGATGGTGGATTTCACTTCAGTCGATGATGAAAATCTAAAATACAACAAATAAAATAAATACCTATGTTCGACTAAGGTTATTTCACAAATAATAGAGCAAAAATAAGATTAAAATGAAATTTTTGGTGAAATGCATTTTTCATTTTCCGGTTCCGGTTCCGGTTCCGGTAAAATTTTCAAATTCCGGTTCCGGTTCCGGTTCCGGTAAATTGTAATTCCGGTTGCGCCCTGGTTGGTTGTATGAGTGTCGATTACATACCCTACTTTAGACTCTTTTATGGACAGTAATTAGGACTTATGGACTCTATCCATTAATTGCACAAGGGTATTGGCGATTTTACAAGGATAGGGGCGTAGAAGAAGGGTCTTCAGCCCCCATAAACGTTTTCGAGATAGTAAAATTCGCAATGGCCCTTTTGGATTTTTAATTCATCGTAATTTTTCATTAAATACGTACTAAAAATATACGTATACATCTAGCTTCTCAATCGAGTTCCAACTTTTGCCTGCGATGTTGTTCATTAAAATGCACACAAAAGTCCCGATTCTTCGATCAGACCAGCCCGAAACTAAAATTTTATATTTGGATAGTGTTTAAAATTGCGTCTGGTTTCAAGTTCACTCTGTTTTGATTCCTGGTGCCCAGAACTATATACTAAGCCCGCCCCTCTATTCGACAAAAATCACAATCTAAAATTTTGTGTTAACATTTTGTACTGTAGTGACCTGAATAAGGGGGTAATAAGCAGGGTGCAATGCGAAACTGGATTATACCGGAATCGGAATCGGAACTGCAAATATATACCGGAATCGGAATCGGAACGACAAATTTTGTGACTATACGGATAATTTGTATTGACAAGGATAATATTGATTTAGGGTGTCTGTTTGCCGGCAACAGTTCTCAAAAACGTTGCATGAACAAATTGGCAATCATTTTTTGGCTCTGTAAAACTAAACTACAATCAATTATTGATAAGTTAACTCATCGAAAACAATTTAATAGATAAATGATGTAGAATTTTTATACAACATATCACAACAAGTAGGCCTAAATTTAAAATGTGGAAATTCCAATTCCGATTGATTGTGCAATCGGAATCGGAATCGGAATTCCGATTGCACCCTGGTAATAAGAAAGGGTCCCAATCAATAGGAGTCTGTATTCCTAATTTGAGTCCCCATGGAATTCAATGATAAATTTCCCACAATTTGTTTCAAAAATTGTCAGTTTGCCACAGTTTGTTTTTTACAGCCATGCGCACTCTGTATTCAAGCTGGCGAATGCTATTGCAACGGTGACGTGATCATCAATGTTATCCTGAGTTTTCTGCTATACATTCCTGCAGTAATACACGCGTTATATGTTATTGCGTTTAAAGAGGCGCCGGCGCCACAACAGTGACCGTTAGAAAAAAACTGCATGATGGGATGCAATCGCTGTTAAGAGCGCAAAAATGTTGGTGAGCGTGGGGAAAGTGATTGTGGAAAATGCAGTTGTTACCTATATAATATAGTCCACATGATCTCATTTCAAACCCGTAGCCAGCTTAATATGTTAAAGAGTCCCCGAAGACATTCCAATAGGGCATAGAGAGATTTCGCACTATTTACAAGCGGCGGGGTTAGGTTTCGCCTGACTTTGTCTGGATATCGGTTCGTCACGTTATATATTGAGAATGTAATGTTAAAATTCATGTCTTATTTTTTGCGGATATTTAGCAACTTCTGAAATTATTAAAATGAACGTATATCTTTAAGTATCTATTCAAGTGACATAAAGTGCTGCTGCTTGCTGTTTGTTTAATTATCATCGTTAAATGTATCCAAGCTGTTTTGAGAGCTTCTAAATTTGTTGACTGGTATGGCTTACTTAGCCCGCCGGCTTTGGTTTACAAAAAAGGCTTACTTGAGTTAGGGATAAACTGTACAAGAGCCGATTTTATGCATGAAAATATGTATATATATGTCGTGCCTCGAACAACTCTTTGCCACATCTGGCAACTGAGACGTCCCAAATGACAACTGCTGTTCGGAGCAGACGAAACAACTACTGGCAAGGTTGTTTTTCCGGAAAAAATTATGACCGGAAAAAATGATTTTTTTCATTTTTTCCGGAAAACAATGGAAAAAAATGGAAAAAAGAGTGATTGGCTATCTCACCCTTAGCCGGCGTTTGCCCAAAAATGATTGGATTTTGAAATTTTTTCATTTTTGAGCTTCCGATGACATCCCCTGATCATTACATGCCCAGATATGAGTTTTTGAAAAATTCGATTTTTGAGGCAACAAGGTCAGCCCCTTGGGACCCAAAATTTTTTCCAAACCTTAGACAAAGTATATGTATATCATTTGACGCAGTTTGCAGAGCTGAGTCGAATGGTGTTAAAACATTCTGCAATCAGAAGTCTTTTTAACGAGTTGTTGTCAGATAACTGATTTGGCGCGCTGCCAGCGATCATGGTTCGGCGGCGCGCTGCCAGCGATCGTGGTTCGGCGCCAAATTTAGTTATTAGACAATAACTCGTTAGCCAGACGTCTGATTGAGGAACGTTTAACAATATTTGTCTCAGCTCCGCAACCTTGTGTCAAATGGTATATAATTTGCCTAATTTTTCGACAAAAAATTTTGGTCCAATGCGAGAATTTGGGACCTTAAAAACTTGAATTTTTTAAAAATTTGAGTTTGGGCGTGAAATAATCGGGGAGGCCACCAGAACATAAGAATTCATGAGTGAAGCGAGCTGAACAAGTCACACTTGGTTTTGGTAAGTATATATTAAATCCCAAAACTCTTTTGGGTTTTTTCTGACATCAAAGCCTCTCAATTGCTGCAACATTACGAGCAAAGCGAGGTTGAAGCTTCACGTATTCTTGTGTTAAATCATCCGGTAAATGCAAGCGTTCAATTTTGAGCGTAGTAAACGTTGGTCCCACTGTCGACGAAACCTGGTGAACGAACCGGACAAGATACGTATGTAGTTTTACATTAAGTTTCGTGACAAAGCCTCAATTCTGAAATCCATTTATATGTGCATATGCTAAAATTTTCGCTCGTTTCGGACATATAATATGTCCTGGTAGACATATGCACACGGTCCTGTTAATGTGTTGTATGTAAATTAGTTACATGTCATCTAGTTGCAAATTATATTTAAAAATCGTTTACTACTTTTGCATTTTTCCTTATTTTCCACCTCCCGCCTCAAAAAATAAAAGAAACCCTTTTTTCCGGTAATTTTTTTCCGACCAGCAACCCTGGCTGCTGGAATTGTTCAGGCTTGGCTGTGTTCGAGAGAACTGAGTTGCACAATAATTATTTGCCTTCACCCTATTTTTAAATTAAACAAGGTTTATGTAGTATACAAACAAATCGGTGTCAGCGTGGGCCGAAATGTTTAATCGATTACAAAGTTATGTTGATAAATGGTGTTTTATTTCTGTTATTTTGATTACCCAATCAAGTGGAGCCTTTCCAATCCTTCAAGTCTAATAAACCTTGTTAGTTTAGAGTTTGCAGATATGGTGAAGCAAATAATTATTGTGCAAGTCAATTTTCTCGAATACAGTCAAACATGAGCAATCAATCAAAATTATTCTGCGTTCCAGTAGTTGTTTGGGCACCCCGAAGAACAATTATCGTTTGGGACGTCCTCGTTGCCAACTGGGGTAAATAGCTGTTTGGGGCACGCAAATTTAAAGTTCAGGCTATATATACGTATGTTCCAACAGGAACAATATTTCATAGGAACCAGGAACAGGAACATGACCCGGAACAAGAATTACGAAACTATTGCACCGTCGAATACTGCTAACAAACTGTAGTTCAAAATAAAATATGTTGTTCATCGACTGTTTTAAGTTTTCACTAGCCAGTTTTCCAATTTCTACAAACACATGCATCGGATGGTCTAAGATACGTGGAATCTGCAGACGAAACATAAGCTATGAAAAGAACTTGAGTTAGCAAAAGTTTTGAGTCGTATATAAATTTTTTATTTTTACGTTTTTGGTTCATACGTTGCCACAAAACTGAACATTCCGGAAAGTTGTACTGTTGTAGGTAGTTTTTAGGTTGTTACGCTACAATCTGTCGTTGAAAATTAAAAAATCTTAAATTTTCTTGGATGGTAAAAAGTGTAAATAGCTCGAATGTACGGAGACTAGCGGTTTAGAAAGAGGTTATAAGAAGAGGATGGTGACTCATTAAAATGTTGGAGAGACGACCAAAATTAGATGAAACACATATGGATCAGAAAAGTGGCGAGCACGCCATTGTATTTGATTGCTTATTGTTGATGTGCCGTCCTTTAAAACATAATGTTATGGCTTTTTGTTCAATTTTAGTGCTTTTGTTTAAATTTTTACGTTACGATGCTTTATTTATCACCGCTTGTTGGTATATATGTATATTTTGTTATATTATATATGGTACGCCAAACTGCGGTTAAGACCGAAATGACTAATTGTCCTATAAGTTTTGAATATTTTCCATACATGCTTTTGGCTCCGGCTACGGTTTAGGAAAAGGTTTATATATATACTTAAGCATTTGCCTAAGTGAAGTCAATTTCTTATACTTTAAATGTGCAGGAAAGCGTACAAGAGCCGCCTATGTTAACTTACTATTTTATATAATAGTAATTAAGTCTAAACTAAAGTGGAAAATTGACGCAACCATTTCCAAATACGGTTTTGAAAACGGTTCAGGAAGGAAATGAATTTGAAAAAATTGGTCTAGTGGAAAATTGAGAAAATTTAAAAATCGTACAAGTAAATTGAAATATTTTCGGTGTCAATTTCCTACTAGGGATTTTAAATAGAACGGCAATAGGAAATTGAGACATTTTCAAAATAAGATTAGAAAATTGATAAGATAAAATTGTTAGCGAAACGGAGATTGAAAAGTCACAAAAACTGCAGGGGGAAATGGGCAGTAAAATTTCAGATTTAATTTCCTTCACGGTAGTTGAAAATCGGCACGGCAGTGGGAAATTGAAAAAGTCCTTAAAGCGGAAAGACTGCGGTAGTTACATGAATTTTCACCTAGGTAATAATGCTGTCTAATGCAATACAGGGGGCTGGCGACGATTCGCAATTGATGCAGTGAACAACCATGACCTAAAAGCCTATACTTAAGGATTGAGCTTAAGTTGATTTACTATTGTCTGGGGTAGTTTTGGTGGCGGAAGCAAACCAGTACACATTATAGTTTTTTCAAGTCGTACAGTTTCGTACAGTTTACCGCAAGTTGATTATACGATCGGCAAGCGACATGTTTACTAATCAAAGCTGTGTACACTTATTCTTGCAGTTTCTTAAAATTTCAAATTTAGTGCAAAATTTCTACCTTGTGACTTGGGTGGCCCATTAAACATCATTTCTAGCAACTCTGATCCTGCCTTTTTATTTGAACCTTGAGTTGCAAAATTTTAACCTTTTTGCGGACAATATTACAACTGAATTTCTAAAGTGTAAATTAAGTTTTCGATAAGAGGGGCAATATCATTAAATTGTTAAAAGTTATACTTGTCTTTCAGTTTCCACATCGGTAATTGAAGTGTGAAGGCTAAGCGGAAATTGAATTCGGAAAATGGCCCAATTTCCCATTGCCCTTGTTTTAAAAATCGGTAGCGGTAAATTGAACATCGAATAATCGTATCAATTAACTGCTTGAGTTTGAAAAATCGATAGCTGTGGGAAATTGAAACAGTTTTGAAATTCAGTTTCCTTCTTGAAGCCTTTTTTAAAACCGTACTTGGAAATGGTTGCGTCAATTTTCCACACGGCTGGCACCCGGTGAAATGGATGACACATAATGCTTTAATATTTTGATATTTTGTCTTGACATTTTTGGTGCTTAGTATTGCATATACCCGTTGCAATTTTACGTTGCATTTATTGTGTCAGTGGCGTAGCGAAATTTTTGGGACAAAAACCTCAGCATGGATTGAACATCCCCTCACGTGTCGATCATTTGTCTTCTATCAGTTGCACCCGTTTTTCAAAAGTCGCCAGCAACAAAGCCCTTTTGTGCTTAACTGTAGGTGTAGCTGAACACTCGCTAGTGTAACTGAAGCTTTATTGATAATTCTGCAACCCCCCAAACACTAAGAAACTCCCCCTCTGGTTGCGAACCGAGGGCCGGTTGATGCTTCCACTCCGTCGCGACCCAGTGAACGCCCACACCCCGGTTGAACCAATACTGGCTACGTTCATGCGTTGTGTAAGCGTATTTCGTTCACCTCAATCAATACATTTCATCAGTACAATACAGGTCTGTATGTATAATATCCTTGTATATCAGGGTCATATATAAGGTATCGGCAAAATATCGGCTTCCAACTCCGATATTCTCTCGTTAGCTGCAATTGTTTTCTGAAACTGTTAAACTATGTTATGTTAAAATTTAAAAAATTTTACTACCAGCGATTAATTTAATTACTTGGTTTTAACTTGTAGGTAGCAAGGTGTAACCGAAGGTAAAAATACCGGAATAGGAACCGGAGGTCAACGAACTTGCCGGAGCCGGAAGTGAGACCGAAAATGACGCCAAATTAGGTAGTTTAGCAAATATATATAAAAAGCGTGGCCCATGTATTGAAGAGGTCCCTCCCAAAATCCGCGCCGGGAAATTGGGATTTTGGGCGCAGTGTTTTTCGCTCGGGATTTTGGGAAATTGGGATTTTGGGCGCAGCGTTTTTCGCTCGTGATTTTGGGAAATTGGGATTTTGGGCGCAGCGTTTTTCGCTCGGGATTTTGGGAAATTGGGATTTGAGAAATTGGGATTTTGGGCGCAGCGCTTTTCGCTCGCGATTTTGGGAAGTTGGGATTTTGGGTGAAACGTTTTTCGCTCGGGATTTAGGGAAATTGGAATTTTGGGAAATTGGGATTTTGGGCGCAGCGTTTTTCGCTCGGGATTTTGGGAAATTGGGATTTTGGGATATTAGGATTTTGGGCGCAGCCCTTTTCGCTCGGGATTTTGGGAATTTGGGATTTTGGGCGCAGCGTTTTTCGCTCGGGATTTTGGGAAATTGGGATTTTGGGCGCAGCGTTTTTCGTCTCGGGATTTTGGGATATTCGGATATAACCCAGAAAATTGGGGTTTTAGGCGCAGCGTTTTCTGCTCAGGATTTTGAAAAATTGGGATTTTGGGAAATTTGGGATATTACAAGGGAAATTGGGATTTTGGGCGCAGCGTTTTTCGACCGGGATTTTGGGAAATAGGGTTTTGGGCGCAGCGCTTTTCGCTCGGGATTTTGGGAAATTGGGATTTTGGGCGCAGCGCTTTTCGCTCGGGATTTTGGGAATTTGGGATTTTGGACGCAGCGTTTTTCGCTCGGGATTTTAGGAAGTTGGGATTTTGGGCGCAGCGGTTTTCGCTCGGGATTTTGGGAAATTGGGATTTTGGGCGCAGCGCTTTTCGCTCGGGATTTTGAAAAATTGGGATTTTGGGCGCAGCGTTTTTCGCTCGGGATTTTAGGAAATTGGCAACGCCCTAACTGTGTTTAATATAATTTCAATATAGACGTAAATTGCCTAGTGGGTGGGTCGGAGGGGCACAACACCTTTGAGAACACAATAAAAACAATTTCCCGAGATAAAACCTTCCATCCTCCACATAGACTCCTTTTAAACTACGTTGTCAGGGGGCTACCGCCCCCCCAGAACCCCCCGCAATTTTAAGGGACCCTAAGCAGGATGGGGGCTACCGCCCCCAAACCCCCCACACTAAGCGGTTCTCACACTTAAGCTGCACAGACACATTCGAAAAATTTTGCTCAAACAATGAATTGCTTTGCACGGTGGTTTGGGTTGAAAGCCCCTTGAAAACGCAATTAAAGAAAATGTTTTTATGTGAGCAAGTTTCTCAAGTGCGGGAGAATCAAATGTGCCAATTTGGGTACAAAGAGGCAAAGCCTTCTTGCATCCGTCTGTCTATGGTTCCATCAAGCCTACGCCCGACCCAAAGTATACACCTTAACTTTTTCCAGGATATTTGGATTTCACAAGGAAAATTGGCAGATGACACGTGATACTACTAGTTTGGGAAATTGGGACCCGGGATATTGCGATTTTGGGAAACTGGGATGTTACCCGGGAAAATGGGAGAGACCTGTTCTATACATGGGCCAAAAGCGTTATCAAAAATTGTTGTCAAAATTGTACAAAAATTATAGCCAAACGCAGTAAACGATAACTTTGTGATAATAAAATTTTGCGCAAAGGTAACCTAGTTTTACCAGATATTAATGGTTAAGGTTTCACTTTGTAGACGTAAAGTAGGCAACTTTTTTACCATGGTTGGGAACATTTCTTGTAACCAGTTTGAACGCGTGCCAGAAAATTTATTGCTGTAACTGAAACTTATTGTGGATTTTGACTTTTCGACCAGTATTACAGTTTGAAATTGAGAGCATATTTCGCATTGTACTATGTACAACTTCAGCTACTGTATGTCAACTGCTTTATATGCTTTATGTTTGTATTCTGTGAGTTCATTCAGTAAAGAGTTTAACAAACTGGAAAGTTGTTTATTTTATGTTTTTCTTAATTTATCGATGTCTACTGAGCTGATACGAGTTAGGGGTGAAAATTTTTGGAAATGAATTTTGGTTATAAAAGGTAAAACATATAATAGTAGCTCGGCAATGAGTTCTCTTGGCGTTCCAATTTATCGTACGACCAATAGAGTAGGATGAAATGTTAAAATATTTTTGGCGTAGGTTTAGTATAACTTATTTTTTTAACCGTTTCTCACATGAATATTTTCAATTTCGTATGAGATGTAATTTCAAGGTAAGATTCGAACCCCAGTCTCACGGGTTGGAGGCGTTTACGATGACCACTGAGCTATAGGAGCTTGACACTCGAACCCGAGTAGGCTGTTGCTTCTTGGAGAAATTTTGCACTGCGCATATATGTTATAAACTTTAAACACTGCTTTCAGTGTGTGTATTGCTCGTACAATATTGTATTTAGTCGCTCATAGTATACACTGAGTGAAAGGGTTATAGGTACTAAGTAAAAAATTTTCATTACCCTTTCTCACATGAATATTTTCAATTTCATATGAGATGTAATTGCAAGGTAAGATTCGAACCCCAGTCTCACGGGTTGGAGGCGTTTATATACGATGACCACTGAGCTATAGGAGCTTGACGCTCGAGCTCGAGTAGGCTCTCACGTCTTGTGGAGATTTTGCACTGATAATATGTTATAAATTTTAAACACTGCTTTCAGTGTGTGTATTGCTCGTACAATATTGTAATTAGTTGCTCATAGTATACTCTATGAGTGGCAGAGTTACGGCTCTAAGCGTAACTGGCCGTTTCTGTTATGGAAGTAATCGAAAATTTGCTAATTTTGCTGTTGATCAATTAATCACATTTTTAATTTTTCAAGATTTCTTGTTTTAGGAACAGTTCACGGTCACGCATACGTAAAAATTCGATAGGGTGCAACTGATGGAAGTGAACAAATAACCTAGTTGAGTCAGTGGTAAAATGCTTGTTTAACCGTTTCACTTATAGAGTATACTATGAACAGCTAAATACAAATAATGTACTAGCAATACAGACACTGTGAGCAGTTTTTTCAATTCTAAACATATGGGAAGCGCAAAACCTCCATAAGACGTGAGAGCCCTCTCGGGCTCGAGCGTCAAGCTCCTCTAATAACTTGTCTTAAAATTTCAAGACTCCTTCTTTCTTAAATTTTCAAGGCATAAATGTCGTATTTCAGACATTCATAGCCTCAAACAGCTTAGAAATTCGTTTCTTAAATAGTTACAACATAAATATCTTTTAAATTCAATTAATTGGTATTACCAAGAGTGTATAATGGAGAATATGACACTTCTCCATCTATACACATATATTGCGTGATATTACGCGGACCTTGTTAGATACTACCCCACCCTTGATTGAGGAAGGGTCTTAACTACAGCTGCAACAGTTTGTTATCAGTAACGTCGCTTAGTTTATGCATATTGAAAGCATGTTTCCACTTGTCTCCAAACATTTTATAACCGAACCCCCCCTCAATCAAGGGGGTTAGACAAAGTAGGGTCCGCGTGATACTACATCACGCTAATACGTGTTGTATGCATAGTGTCACACTCTTCCTATATTATACACTCTTGGTATTGCCAATTAATAAGGCACAAATTTCTTTTTTTTTCAAAAAATAGTTGTCTTTTATTCAAGAATTATTTTTCTGATTTTTATATATGTAAAAAAGTTGCTCCGTTTATATTCTTAGCGCGTATATAAACAATCGAATTTAAAAGATATTTCGGGTTGAGCTCAGGCTCCCACCAACTTAAGTTTACGTCCTTGACGTATCGTAAGTTGTAAAATTACGGTATTGGGTAGAGCTTTAGCCTCCAATTTTGTAGTCAGTTTGCCTGGCAACAATCGTTTGTAAAACAAAGTCTTAAATTAAAACACTTAAGTGTGATAAATTTTAGACCAATATTTCTGAAAATTTTCAGAAATAAAAATCTTGAATTCAAGACGTATAAGTCTGTATCAAGACATGATTGTCTTAAATTTCAGACAGTATTTCTGGAATACAAGAAGATATATTTTGTGTGTAGCTCAGTGGTCATTGTAAACGCTTACCACCCACCCGTGAGACTGGGAATCGAATCTTATTTTCAAACTACATCTGCTATGATATTGAAAATATTCATGTGAGAAAGGGTTTAATGGAAAAATTCTCAGTTAGTATTTTAACCCGTGTCTTAACTAGTATATTTTTCTACAACGATACAATACCTTTTGTTCCGGTATGCTTGAAGTGAAGTTACAGCAGCTGATATTTCTAAGTTGAAGACATTTTTTCATAAAAATCACAAGGGTTGTGCTATACTTGCGTGCGGTGCCGGCGCCGCATACCGCCGGGCGGCACCGAGTACAGATAAACAATTATGGTTGCGCTATACTTTTTTGGACGCCGTCCGTCGTGCGCGATGCTGTGCGGTGAGTATAGCGCGACACGCAAAAACGTTTTTCATGCCATTGTGAACTAAATCAGCTGCACCTGTTGGATTTTCCGTAACGGCTTGAATATCCGAGCTCCCCAATCAGTGAGATGGCCCCTTATTTTATCAGTTTACCAAAACTGAAAAAAATCCAATTGTTCCCTTCGAGCGCGGATTGGAGTCTCGGTGTCGGCGATTTGGTATTTGGCTAGTCTTGGTCTCGGTGGTTTAGAACCGAGACCAGAATTCGAGGATTCAGCAAATGTGGGGGCGTATTGTTGAAATTAATGATGCCTGATAATTAAAATTTCGCTGTTAATCTATGATTTTACATAGTTACGCAATAATTATGAGCAGATATTCTGAAAAAAAACAAGAAAACTGTGAAAAACACCAAAGCTACGAAAAAAGCATTAAAAATAATTTGTTTTTAAAATTATATTTGTTCGGTAATGACCAAACATTGACCGAACCGAGAGTTTTCATGGTCGGTAACGGTCTCGGTTTTTAACCGAGATCTTCCGTCCCTACGTTCGAGACAAGGTCACGAACACTGTGCTCAAGTTTCAAGCCTATGCCTAAACGCGAATAACGAAATTCGTAACTTAGATTGTGCTGTATGTGTAAAATTTCTTTGAACTTCCGTATTGGACTGGTTTTGCAGGGCCCCCGAGTTGCTCAGTGCACCAATAGAAGGTAAGTGTCGTAGACGCTGCAATGGCATTTTGAAGTATTCTACTACATCATATCGTGTTGTTTCAGTATAACCAAAACACAAGTATAAATATATTTGTTTTTGTGCTTAATTATCATTCATTTGTCACACATATACCTCACAGTCGTTGGTCTGGAACACTGTATTAACTTCGCAAAATGGTCCAAATCAATAACAAAGAAGTCAGCATTTTGGCAATTATTTGTGCCTTTTTAATTCCGGTAAGTTTTTGTGTACGTCTTATGGTGTGGTTCAGCTGTATATGATAGGTGGACCTGGTGTTTTTAAACTGTGTAGCACCAATGGCCAGTTAATACGTGGTGTGTTAGCGTTTCATCATCAAGTTTTGCAAAAACACATCAGGAACAATGTAACAAAATTAAACTAATTGCAAAAACACTTATTTTGACATAAAACATTTTTCACCGACAAAATTTTCTATATTTAAATGATTATGGATAATTTGCTTCAAAACCGTAAAAGGTTTCTGCATCTTTGAATGCAGGAACAAGAACAGGAATTGAAGTTTTTGCAGAAATTCCGGCCGAAACAGGAATTTCTGTTGAACCCGGGTAATACGTATATGGTGTGTAACAGTCGGAAAACAAACAATCTATATTGTGTATGCTAAAATAAATAATATCGTTTATAACAGTTTTTTCAATGAGTTATAAGCAGGGTTGAAAATTTTCTCGGTGAAGGCAAAATTTTTCTATGGAAATGGTCGAGCCCTCCCCTGACCCCCTTGGCTACGGGCCCTGTCATTAAAGCTAGAGTTGCAACATTTAAAAATAACTTCCCGGACCCGGATGTTTCTGAAAGAAAAGCCCGGACCCTACAACATGTTGAATGTTGATGATTGTAATGTTTTTATTCTTACGTTTCAGCCGATTGCAATTTGTGTTCAAGCGGGCGAATGTCTTTGCAACCTGGACGTAATCATCAATATAATCTTGTGTTGCTTTTTCTACATTCCTGCAGTCATCCATGCGCTATACGTTATTATATTTAAGTAACAAAATAAAAATTCGTCTTAAGTAGTAAGTCATAAGATCAAGTGTTTCGCGCATGTTTGTTTCCAAAGAAATATGTCATGTCATAAACACACATTTGTCACACTTGACAACTGTGCTGTGCAAAACGGTATTTATCCTAAAATAACTGCTAAACTAAATCAACCAATAATATCGCAACACAAAACCTTGTATTATTTTTTCTGCATTCAATCAGATTCAGTTTGCTTTCAAGTGTCCTGTATTTCTGAACAGTAGTTAACATTTAGGACCACTTAATTGCAAAGTCGAACAAGTAGATGTTTAAGGCGCGAGAAATACTTTTTGCATTATGGTGTTTTGGCTTATTTTGCAGCAGCTAAATAATATTCTAGATGCGGATCACGTTTATTAGTAATGGCAGTATTGTAGTTTTTAATTGATGTGCAAAAACGAAGTTTTCGTTAATTCAAGCCTGTAGCTGGATCAACATCCCATGGGGACAGGGTGCAATCAGAATTACATTTACTAGAACCGGAATTTGGAAAAATTACCGGAAACGTAACCGGAAAGTTAAAAATGCATGCCACCGAAAAATTTATTTTAATTTTTGTTTTTGCTATATTGCTGGTGAAATAACCTTCATTGAAGATGTGTATCGACTTAATCTGCTGTATTTTAGATTTTCATAATCCGTGCAAGTGAATCTACCTTCGATGGTTTATTTTCGGCGATTGTCATTGTCAAGGTTTACATACTATACTAATAAAATCTATTTTATTTTCATAAGTGCTTAATTTACACCGACCGAAATTTAACATCGGAATTTTTAATTTCGATAAAAATTAACCAGAACCGGAAGGTGAAAAAATGCCAGAACCGGTACCGGAATTCCAGTTGCAGCTTGCAGAGGAGGGGCAAAAAAATCCAAGGGGTAGTTGCAAGATGTTGTATACGGTGTTCAGCATCACTTATAATGTTGGCTGCGTTGAAATTGTCAATTTTTATGGCCTTGTTTTGAAAAGTGTCTGTCTTATTATTATTTTTATTGTTATCTTTCTTATTATTATTATTAGTATAATCTTTTAAGAAATATTCTTTCGAATCTTAGTATCGTATTGGTCTGGATATCTCTGGTTTGAGGGTGTTGAAATAGGAAATGAACGTTTATAGTGTTTTTTGCTTAAAATTAAGCAAAACAGAAGGGAGAATAACAATTAATATATGTAAAGGTTCGCTGTATAAAAATAGCACTGGTGCAGCTAGTAAATTGCTGTTGTGCGAGGGTAAATTTATTTAGATCACGGTTTGTTACGCTTTTAAACAATGCAGCTTTTTCAGCGATAGCCTGAATTTTAGTCTTTCTAAACTTATATTCTCAATTGCGTATCGCACCTATTATATACGTACCAGTTGCAAACTTCAGATTCTTTTCTTGTCGGTGACTCTCATAGTTTATTGAATTTTCAGCATTGACTGGGACGTTCGGATACTAGTCTAAGCCTAAGCCTAGGCGTCATAGATTTGTCCGTACCAAAGAATTGCCTACTGCAAACAATAGTTACACTCTTGAACCACAGATGTTTGATTTTTCAATTTGTTTTCTGGCTAATTTTCGCTTTTCTGCTCAGTTGCTATTAATTTGGGTGCCTATTGGTTCAATGTGTCTTATGCAATCGACTCCTTAATGTGTCAGTATATGCGGTTATGCTGTAATATAAGCCCATAAGGTGCAAGGGTTGCACTCGAATTACGGAGCAAATCGTTGAGCATTTCATATACATTTTATTTGTTGCGTTTTTGTTGTCTTGCTTGCGTCCAATCAGTTGTCTGAAACCGGTCTTCAGAACACTACAATATTGTTGTAGGGTGTGGTAATCTAATCTAGTGCTGGAGCTCTGATTTAGCTGTGGTGAAATGTAAATTGTTTTTTCGTTTTAGAGGAAAACTGGCAAGAAATGTCTAACGCTACGATACCTTGCCTAGTGTCTGGTCAAATGAAAAGACTGTTGCTGTAGTCACCCTAAGCGAAGCGGCAGCTGCTGAAAAGTTACGCTATTAGTGCTTATAAATTAGACAGTCTATCCATTGAGCTACACTGGTCGCCAATTCAGTTGCAGATAAAAGATGACTGTATACGTATAGTGTGTTGACATGCTGTACTACCCATGAACCACAGACGCAAGCATGTATATATAGCCGCATATACACATGGATAACAGAATCTTATGGCAATTTTTATATCGCATATTAAAGTATAAATTGTGCATAATCGCTTAAAGTGCCTATTTTTTATATACTTTATGTTTCGTTTATACTTTATTTGCAATTAGAGGCCCTATTCTTTCCTATATGATTGTGCAACATCTGTTACCAGTTGAGAATAGTTGTTGTGACTTTGGAATAAAATGTTGCATTTTCATACACGTGGTTGTAGGTATTCTTGCTTTCCTTAACGTAGCTTAAGCTTAAGCATAAGCTTAGGGTTTATTATGTCGCGAGAAATACATATCGTTCATAACATGACTGAAAAATTAGGTGTTGGTTAATTGTGAGCAATGAGCAACCACAATGTTTAACAATTATTACGCGTATGTGCAGCATAAAATTTTCATAAGACGTGAGAGTATCGTCGGAGTAAGAATGGAGATTTGCGGTTACTTGAAGTTATAATACTATTCAGTGTGCCAAATTTTCGTTGCTAAAAGGTAATCTATGGGAAAATTGGCGCAAAATAGTTTTTGCTAAGACGTATTTTAGCATAGATTTGTGCTTGGAAATGGTGCTGGCAATTCGTTTTCAGTTATTTTTGGCTTTTCTGCATTTTTTCTTCATTATATTAGAACCAACGTATAATAAAGGAGTGGCTTAGTTGAAAATGAGCAGGTGTTCTGTCTGTATATACTTGTTTACTACCCTGCCCCCCGCACTATTGTTACCTTCTGCTTAAGCTTGTGATAATGTGTAAACGCTATGGGAGGGTACTGTAGTGACGCAAACAAGAAGGGGGTAACAAGAGTGGGTCCCCATTTTGAGTCCAAATCAGTTGGAGTCCGTATCCCTAATAAGCATGGTGCAACCGGAGGTGGAGAATACCGGAGCCGGAGGTGAGGCGAAATTAGATATATACTTAGTAACAATGATTAATTAGTTAATTTTAGCCAATATATATCTGCAATATGTTGTTAAGTTGTTTGGTTTTAGCTTATTTCCTGCGAAATTTCAGCAATATTTTCCTGAAAATTGTGACAAAAGTAAACGAAACACACTAAACACATAAATTTTGCAGGCAGACCTCCGTTTGTACCCTGCTACTATAGTCTGTAAACGGATAGAGTACCTAATGTCAATTACTCCTAATTGTAATGTATGACTCCAGGACCCAATAAAGTTGAGTTCGAAACTTTAAAGCGCACTTAACTTTTAAAAGTAACATTCCAAATTATAAAACTTGCGTTATTGCTCAAGTTTTTATGCAAGGCAAAAACGTTCATTTCAACGGATAGTTGTTGCAATACCGGATATATATCAGTCATCGAAGGGTGGCGGTGGGTGGGTTGAAAACGAATAACAATCCGTAAATGAATAACAGGTCCAAAAAACTATGAACAAGTGGCAATTTTACCGGAAAACGTGGTTTAATGCGGGGTGCACGTTATAACTGGGGCAGCATGGGACACGTATTGTCCCTATTTGACTATTGGATAACATTTTGTCTGCACATAGACTCAATATCGCATTCAAAAATGCGTATTTGTCCGCTATAAACATGTGTGGGTCACCTTTTGTTCTTCAATATCATTATGATATTCGGGTATTGCTTGCGAATAACATGATATATTTTCAAATGTCTGCATACTTGAGGTAACGCCCAAATTATCCTGTTGAATATCATATGATAATGTATGATAATAGCATTTGAAATTCGAATTTTTGAATTATCAAGCTGTGGTTTTAAGCGATTTTCTGTTGGAAACGCTTGCAGGCGTGTATTTCGTATTTAAAGCACATTTGGGCTGCTACTGTCTAACTTTTCATTCATTTATTAGTACCCAAAGGTTACAATGACCCGCTGGATATCATATGATATTCGTTGAAATTTTGAAATATCATATGATATTCGCATAAATGTCACATAGTATCACGTAACATACCGTCCCTTGTACACATTGATCATTTGAGAGTGGTGGTTTGTAAGCTAAATGTCATATGACATTCGAGTTTTGTCTACCCTACATAAGAGCCCGAATTTTAAAGTTGATGTCAAATCAACATGGGAAAAACCGTTTCTCGCCTGCCCCGATTATAACGTGAACCCCGCATAAATCGATCCAAAAACTCAATAGACACAAGGTGCAACCGGAATTCCGGTTCCGGTAGGGAAATCTTTTATTTTTCACTATCCGTTTCCGGTAATAAATCCGGTATGTTTTCGCCGGAATTTTGCGGTCTTTTCGGTATTGAAAATTTTTGTCATTCGAAAATTTAAGAAAAATTTGCATATTATTATAACTTATTTTTATAATATTGTCTGAGCGTGTATTGCCAAAGTTTTCAATTTCTGCCATACTACGATTTTTGTCTTACGTTTTCAGATACTGCATTTGAGAATTTTGGCATCCTAAATGGTGTATATGTTTACACCATTTAAAGCGACACAATAGATAAAATAGCGTTAAATATTAATTTTTCGTAACAAGTATTTTTTGTTTTCCGGCTCCGGTTCCGGTATTTTTTTGCTTTCCGGTTCCGGTATTGTGTAATTCCGGTTGCACCGTGGCATACGACTAATTTGTAGCTATCAAAGTATCTGCCGTAAGATGTGCCTCCGATTCCGGCAGAAAATCGACTTCCGGCTGTTGCAGGAGGTACCGGAATTTTCTGTGGTGAAATTTGGCGCATTTCGCTGTAAACTTTTCACAAATTTGAGGAAAAAAATTGCCGAGATTTCGTAAAAAACAAGCATTAGCAAAACGATGTAACAACACAGTACTGGTATTTGCTAAAATTAACAAATTAAAAATATAAATTATCTAATTTAGACTCACTTCTGGCTCCGGCTGGTTTCGTTGACCTCCGACTCCGAAGTAGAAAAATTTCGTAAAAAAATCAGCGTAATAACCGGCAGATTTATCAAAACCTTGTAGATTAAATATTTTTGCTAAAAATAGTAAATTGAACATAGTAAGTACCTAATTTCGCGTTACCACCTACTGCGCCTCATTCTGTTGACCATTAGGAAGGTGTAGCCTGATATCATATTCTAGTAAAAATTGGAGTCTGTTTTTACAGAAGAACTACCAGAAATTACGTTTGCTTTTATACTCAAAATTCGAGATGAAATAAAATAAAAGTAACGATCCGAAATCTAATTGTTCCAGGACAGTAAGCATAGGAGTCCGGGCCCGCAGCCAAGAGCAGTGGAGCAGGGGGCCTGAAGCCCCCTGGAAAAATTTTGGTTCATTATAAAATTTTCAACCCTGCTTTTAACAATTAAAACCCTTGTGTACCCTTCCTGACAAATTTTAACTTCCTTAGCAAGGTGAGCCGACACGGTCTAAAAGACTTCATTAGAAATTTAAAGTGTTCCAATAGTGAATATATACAATGGTAGATTTGTGGCAGTAGCTCCCACAGAACCCAAATATAAAATTTTTATATTTGAGAAGATTGTTACCATGTGGGGGAAGTAAAAAAGTGCCTTTACGTCAAGGAGCAGCTTTAACCAAATGTATGAAGTGTTATATCGCTTAATTTTTGAAATCGTTTTAATTTCTGATGTTAAAACAATTAAAGGACTTCGTTGTTTGCTGTTAAAATTTTGGCCAAAATTTGGAATCTTAAATATAAATGTTAACAGTTTTGTACTTTTAATTTAGATTTTTGGCGCGAATTAGAACCGATTCCATTACTTGAAGAGCGAAGTTTGATCTATGTTTATGTTTTTCCGTCTGTATACATTCTACTACTGTTTAAAGTCTTAAATTAAGATCCGCAATTTCGGAATACTGTCCGCACGGTCCCAACTATTCCCGCTTTCCGAACTCTTCACACTGTGCCATCCCAACTGTCTCCATTGTCACGACAGTTCTCACCATTCCTATTGTCTTAACTGTCCTCACTGTCCCAACTGTTGCTACTGTTCAAACTGTACCCGCTATGTCCATGACTGTCTTCTCTGTCGCCCCAGACACACACACAAATTTTCTTATAGTCAAGAAACATTTTCTTAAATTAAAGACCATTATGTCTTAATCTGGACTCCAAACATATATCTTAAAAGTAAAGACACCAGTTTCTGAAATGTTTTAGAAATCTGTGTCTGAATTTGTCGCCCATGTATAGAACAGGGCCGGTTCGTTTCCCGGCGGCGCCGTAATAGAGTCAGTTGGGCTTAGGTTTGGGCTTAGAAATATGCTTATACTGCTGTTCCTGCACTGTTCTATACATTGACCGAAATTTTTAACACTTAATAAATGTCATAAATATATAAGACAAATATGCCGGAAATAAAAGACTTGTTTTGCTGATTTTCGAAACATATGTGCCGTAAAAACATTTGCCAGGGAAGCCGCCTTCAAAATTGTGAAAATCTTAAACTGACTCTATTACAACTTCTCCGGAAAACGATAGGGTCCTTTTCTATACATTGGCCGAAATTTCTTTCTTATAAATTGGTAATAGCGATTTTTCGAATATAAGACATTTATGTGTTAACAACTTCACACACTAGTTTCATAGTAATTTATATATTTAGGCTATTAATGTCTGAAATACAAGACATTTCTCTTGAAAAGTTGAGAAAATATGAGTCTTGAAATTTTAAGACGTATTATTTTGTGTGATGATCCATCTGTCCCTACTGTGAGCATTATACCAACTGTCCCCACTGCCTCACTGTCCCGCTGTCCCATTCTACTGTACGAACTTCGCTGTGAACGGAGCTGGAGGTGAGGAGAAATTATATATAAGTAGTCAAAATGATGTTTAATTTGATAATTTTAGCAACTTAAATTTTTGGTTTTACGCATATTTTTTACGAAATATATGCACTTTTTTCCTCTAAATTGATAATAAAAGTTAAAACAAAACGGACCATAGTAAATTTTGTCAAACTGCAAAATTCCGCTGTACTGCACCCAGCGCTTCATGAAGTCAAAAACGTGATCTTTTCCGTTATCCAGCTAGCCGGTGTGTACCCAAAATGGATTGTTGTTAATATCTAAAATAAGCAACAACAATGGTTCAAATAAATAATAAAGACGTCTACGCGTGTGCTTTGATTTGTGCATTTATCTTTCTAGCAAGTCACGGCCCAAGTCACTAATATTGTTTTATAAGGCTGTATCCGACATCCGTGATGGAATTCACAATCCGGTCGACCACAGGTTTTTGTCTTGCTCACTATCTTTCAGCCAGCGTTTTTCTAAAAACTGGCAGAATCTGAAATCCCAATGTTGACGTGAAATGCCCAAGGGAGGTCTGTGTGTTGTCCGGTATTTTCCAGCCGGCATTTGTTTAAAAATGGTTGGAAATTCAAATCCAAATTTTGGCGTAAAATGATATTTGGAGCTCATGAGAAGTTTAAATATGCGAAACATTTTGTAATGCAACCATTTCCTACCAAACGCCGGCTGATGGCATAACGGAATAGACCCAAAAATGAGAATGGTATACAAGAACACAACCTTTAACCTAAGCATATTCTAAAGCGTAAAGCCTCAGCATTGATAGTTTGAAATTATTCCGTTATTTGAACACATCGAAACATAACATGAGCCCGACACTCAATCATTCGAATCTTTTTTCTGCACAAATCCGACGACAATCGGATGTCAAAAAACGTTTAAGTAGTATAAACCCCCCTAAGGACCCACGTAATGGCTGTCCCAGGAAGTTAATTTTCCTACTATATTATTGATTATTTGTCGACGCTAAAGTATAATCTTAACCATGTTTATTCTTAATCGTTTCTGTAAATTCTTTACCGGTGTTTAGCTGTAGAGACAGTCTCAATTTCATCACAGGAGTTGCCAAATCGTGGCCAGTCTGCAAGCCCGTTGTAGCCAGCTTTAAATTTTTTAGTCATACCAATACTAAGAAGAATGTATATTTGGTTTACTTTGAAATATGCATCTAGTTTATCGGTCGCTTCGCTCACGAAATTTCCGCGCTATTTCTGGTATTAATTGTCAGTCAGGTAGGATCCGGGACATCAGACCTTTAACTATGCAGCTGGAAAAGCGGGCTAGAGCGGGGATCGAACTCTCAGCCTATAGATCCTTAAGCGAGCACTCTATCACTGCGCCACGGAGCCCGCCTCTCCAACTGCGTTTTTCGTCTACTATATGTGTCGACCGTACACCACAATGTGCATTGCATTTATTGCATATGCACCAAGACAAGCATGTCTCACTTGCTTACATTAATGATACTAATTGTGCCCATGTCGTAAGCTGGACATTTCAATACAGGGAACTGGGACCTCGCTGAACCACAAAAGGATGTTGACGTGGAATTAACAGGGGAACTAATGTGAAGCTCAAATATGCAAAAAATTGGAAATGCAATCATTTTTGTGCGAACGCCTGCGGTACGGATATGGGCAACATCCAAAAGTGAAAATATTACTCTTTTAGGAAAGCAAACTTTAACCTAAGTATTTTGGTTGATTTAAATCTGAGCTTTAGCATTGACTTGACATAAAATACAGAATTAATTCATCATAAACCCTACATCAAATCGTCACGATTTTTTTCGTCTGCAAGTCCGACCTCGGTCGGATGTCAAAAAACGATTAAGTAGTTATAACCCCGCCATGGGACCTCGCGTAGAGGCTGTCCCAGGAAGTGAAGTAACACGACATATTTTTGATTATATATAGCCACTAAAATATAAGCTACACCATGTTTATTCTTGAAAGTTATTTTAACGATATCTGTTTTTAGTTTTGTTGCAGCAGTTCGTACAGTGTTAATTTCAAAACGGGTCTTCCAAAAGTAGCCATCCTGGGTTGGTATGACCATCAGTATGTTTTAAAAGTTTTCCGAAATTTTTGATCAGACAAATACAAAGAATAATCTGGCGTTTGAGTTAAATTTGAAACATACAGTACAGTTTAGTATATAGCACTGGAACATCGATAAAACCGCAAAAGTCCTTTGAAGACCACGTGGAGAGCCAGTTAATCATACGGGGGACGGTGGCTTGCGTCGCGAGGTGTGATTTTGACTCTGCGTCGTAAACTATCAGTACTGAAATTTCGCCTTGGAATAACCATTGCTAAATGGCCTGAAGTTTTCTTTGGGGGGTCAGGAAACCCCAGGCACGGCTATGTTACAGCTTATGTTGAAATATTTAACAGGACCATTCTCACAAACTTTAAATAAAATATTTGAAGCAGCTGGTGAAATTTTTGCAATAATAGTCAATTTCTAATCACACATCTCAGGTAGTTGTGTACCTTCCGCTTGGGGTGGCAATATATTTTTGAAACGGCCGAACTGGAGGCCGTCTCTTTTAAAACCAATTTGTTCTCGGTTACCTATTTCAGAATTTTTGATATTTTTGAAACCTCTAATATCCGGTCAGCCGGCATTTCTTCTTGTGTTTAGAACAACTATCAAGAATTTGAAATGTCTTCTACGTATATCATTAATATTTGGAACTTATATTTTAACTCTGAGAAAATGCTCTCTGTTGTTGATGCCTAGGACCCCCGGTTTTTTACAATGCTAATGTTGACTTTCCTGTACAAATCGGCATTGACGGTTTGCATATCTTTGCTATACATAAACATTACCCTATCATTATAGTTCCGGTATTGTATCTTCCCGATTTTATAGATTTATGCACGTTATACTTAAGGAATGTCATATAATTTTGGTAAAGGAACAACAGCGTGACGTAATGGCTCAGTTTTAGTTAGCAGATTGGCTGTCACGTAGATATGCTGTGTTCAACTCCTCCTTGGGAAATTTTAAAGGTTTGCCTAGTGGAAATTTATTGCCACGATTTAGGTTTATTTGCATCAAACGCTATAAAGGTCCAACTAGCCTCACGGTACTTTTTGATTTTCTGGCCGAACTAACAAATTAGACGTTTTTACAACCTTAAAATTACTAAAATTTTAGGATTTCCAATTTTCCAACAAAAATTTTCAAATAAGAAGTTTTCCTTCCAAATGTTATAGATGTATGCCTAAAATTTCGGTTTGTTTTCCTTTTCAATCTACTGGCTATGCAGGCATGCCTGACAACAAGTTGCTGCATTCGAAGTGTAGCATATCTTTCATATTTTTAGTTGTTAAATTTTGGTCAAGCCTATAACGGTATGCATATATATATACCGTACGCATGGCATGTTCACTTTTTAGCACTAGTTTCAATGTAATAGAAGTAGAAAGTTTATCACAATGATCCCAAAAAAGTCGTTAACCTTAAACCTTCGTTTAGCTTATTAAATGCATTGGTTCTGAGCTTACGCCTTTATTTAGCAAGCCCAATTTTATTTTCCGACCTTGAGATAGGGCCTGTTCGCTTTGCTTGGTATTGTATATTATTAAACCTCTTTCAAGCAAGACATGTTTATCCCGTCTCGCTGACCCTTTTAGAAGCTGCTTGTTATGATAATTTTGCTTTCGTCCGGCGATGTAAGGTAATTAGCCGATGTACGGTGACGGCCAACGACGATAGTGCCACACGACAAGTGTACTGCGCCATTTTCATAGTACGGATTGCGTCGATATGTCCTCCCTACCCAAACCAAAAATTTGGCTGGTTATATTCATTCGTGTCACCGCAGTATACTATTTATATTATAACACGAAAGAACAGCATACTGTAGTGACCCGAATACGAGGGGGGCTATTTATTTGGCCTCTCCAGAGTCTACCCCTCCCCCTGTTATTCAGTTACGGGCTGTTATTTATTTTTACCTGTCCCCTCCGCCACTCTTAGTTACTGATATATCAGGTATATCAACTATACGTTGAATTAAACGTTTATCTTGTATCAAAAGCTTGAGTGATAACACAAGGTTATACTTATGAATGTACTTTGATAACTAAAGTATATGCTTTAAGGTCTCAAACTCAACTTTATTTGGTCCTGGAGTCATTTATGCGCTACAATTCTCTATCCACTTACGGACTCTTATTAGGAATACGGACCCTTATTCATTGGGACTCAAATTTTGGGATCCCCTCTTATTACCCCACTCTTATTCGGGTCACTACAGTAGTCGCAACTAGCAAGTCACAACCATCCCAAATTGAGATGCAGGATTTTTCCCGGAGATTGCAATAATTTCGATATAAAATATTTTTTATATTTTTAGATATATGTCTAATCCGTAGTAAGTTTGTTTTGGGACCAAATTTGTCTGTTTTAATTATGGCCATCTTCTGAATTGAAGCTCAAAAAAATTTTCAACATAAATAGCGAATTGCGGTTAAAATTATCATAAAATCAACACTATTCTAACAACCAAGTTTTGAATTCTCTCCTCCAGTTTCGATATTTTCACCTTCGGTTTCCACTCTGTTCCAAATGAAAGAAATATACTATTATATACGCTACGGCTGGCTGAATCTTGCGTAAGTAGGCGGCGGATAGTATAAGGCTTAAGTTAACAGACAAAGTACTGTTAAAAGCACTTTGTCCTAAAATAAAATGGGCCATAAAGTGTAACATTTTACTACATATTTGTAACGTCCCAGATTTTTGGGCAGTTTTTTTACCTTCTCGCCCCACTGTACAAAATAGAAGAGACAAAAATTTTTTGCATCAGTTATGTTTTGCCACTAAAAGTAAGACTACTTTACGACTTGATATTGAACATGAAATAGTTTAACCCTTTCTCACATGAATATTTTCTATTTCCCCTGAGACCTACTTTTATGCTAGGATTCGAACTCCAGTGACTGGAGTGGGAGGCGTATACCATAACCACTCAGCTATAGGAGCTTGACGCTCGAGCCCGAGGGGGCTCTCACGTCTTGTTGTGATTAAGTACTATGTATACGTGTTGCAATTGTTCAACACTGTGCGATATATATTACTTAACGTATAAACACTGCGCTGAGTTGCCTTTAGGCAACTCAATGTGAAAACGTGTTAAGTACCGAACCGAAACCCAAAAATGCCCTAAAATGTTTTATTCAACTGTACAACAGAAACGCTTGCAAAAAAAGTTTTAATACTCAACCGAAACATGAAAAAGCTCGGAAAAGTTTTACAAAACCAAAGCAAGGCAACACCCAGAAAAAATAACCGATCCGAATCACGGTAAAGCTCGAAAAAAGTTTCATCGAAACGAACCGCACAAAAACCAGCGATTCCGAAAAACCGACGGTAACTCGTTTCAGGACGCGCAAAACCAAAACGTTCAACTGTTTTTATTCATAAACAGAATAAGATTGGACAAGAGTTTTATACAGGTCCGTAGCTCAGCAGGATTGTACAAGCCTTAGCCATTCCAATAATTTGTGCCTTTAAATTGTACCTTTTCCTCTGTGGGTCTTTGTAATTCCAGATCTATATACGTCTAGTGTCTGTACGTTTTAGAACCGTTTTAAATCTCTTGTTTACTAGAAAGTTACAGCCCTGAGACAGAACATCAATTATAGCGATATATTTTGTAAACCCTAATAAATATTACGAGAACATGATAGTTGTGCCCAAAAAATAACAAAAGCGCACTTAGAAACTCACAGAACTATGTCAGAAAAGAGCCGAAATTTCGCACGGGGAGTCCTTGATTCTCATCGGCTACAGGACGAGTGTCGCATGAAATTTTTAATCATATTTAGTGTAACTTTTTTTATTTTCGTCTTCTGCCTTTATCGAGCAAATTGCCAAAATCAGCAAAGTTATTCAATCCGTTTATCAGTTCTGCGTTGCGTTTGAGAACATCAAATCCTGAGCCACCAGGTTCATTAAACGCGTATTTTAATTGGCCCATGCCCGGTGCTTGCTGAAATGGCAAAACAAAATTTAAATTTTGCTTTAATTGTTTTACTATAGTATTTACGAGTTTTTTTTTTTTAATTTAATATTTTAAGTATTTTAAACTGATGCGAAAATCGCTAGTTCACGGATCCTGCACGCAAAATAAAATTGTCTGGCATTTAAAGAAAGATCATCTGAACATTGAGACATTTGTGTCTTTGCCAAACCACCCGACATTTATAAGATATCTTGAATTCCAGAATTTAAATACCATAATTTTTCAGAAATATAGAACTGAAATCTTTGCCAACTCAAAGTTGCAAATTCAGCATTTTACTTTACAAACGTTTAAGACAAACAAATCTGAAATATAAGACGTAGTTTTGTTTAAAATTTCAAGATAAAGTTTTAGCAATCAAAGGTTTGAAGCCTCTCTGCTACATGGCTAACTTATTGTTGTTAAAGCTCAATAAATATACCTGAATACTGCATACCACAGTACAAAATAGCCTTAAATATAAGTTTTAACTAGACTTACTTGTTCAGTCATATCCAAATATGATTGATCCGAGTTAGCTCTTGGATAACACACAACGCATGCAACTGTAGTTGCAATTACTAAATAAACAACAGAATGAGAGAACATTATGTTCAACTGGAAAATTTAAAATTATCGATAACAATAGTTTACTAAAGTTAAATTAGTAAATATTTTCTAAATTTTAAAGCAATTATGACCTTTGAAGCTTATACTTTGCTGAAGTCAAATTCCATAGCTACGTTGATATTCCTTGCACGTTAAGTCAAAGAACAGACGCATATTGGAAAATATGAAACTAACCGTAAGGAGGCAGTACCGTTTTTCCGCGGTACTGCTGTAAAAGCTTACGCTGTACACATTGTTTTTTGCTTAGGCTTGCGCTTAGACTTAAAAATATTCTTAGGCTTAGGAATATATGCCTGTATTGTTGTATATACTATGCGCCTCAATGGAATGCTGGACTAACTAACAATTACGTATACATGGGACATAATTACTGCTTCGACGAACAAGCAATAAAGCGGTTTAAAATAATATTTCTCAAACACACACGGCCGGAGCAGCCATCCATCATACCTCCCATTTGTGGGACCCACGCCTAAAGGGGACGCCACTCTAACGGTTGAAGCAAAAACTGCCGAAGTTTTGAAATTTGTCCGGGTATTCGCTCGCTTCGATGCGAGTTTTGATATTCCTCTATCTTGCCGTAAATCGTTTAATGGTTTCATACATTACACATGCCTTAAAATAACCACCAGGGTGCTAAAATGTTAACAAATTTTCTCGCTCTCTACACTCGCTGGCCCACATTTTTACTTAAAAATAGGTTAAATATATTCACTTTGGGAAGTGTTGAAATATTACGTAGACTTGTCAGAACGATGACATCAGTAGGTACACGCTCAGGAGCGTAGCCAGGATTTCGCTTCGCGAGGATAGAACTTCATAAAAATATCTTTGCGACCGAACGGATCAAATAAAAAATGCTATCTCTTAAATAGCAGTGGACTTTAATTCTAAAACTTGTAAAAGTTGTTAGTATTTTCTTTATATCGTGTCAGTACTTCAACAGAATACTGATATATACCTCATGTATGCACCCTTTTATGTGTAAAGTATTGTTCGCGTGACACTATCGCAAGCTATGCTCTCATTAGTTTAGTCGATTTAAAAAATTTTGAAAAAACTTTGAAAAATATACCTGATGTAGAAAAGCATATAATTAGTTTAATTTTCGTCGGTTTTTTTGGCTCGTTAGAGGATATCTTAGTTTTTTCTAAAAATGTATACATCCTAAAGCACCCGTTGATATCGGACCATCCAGGACACAAGAAAATGGTGTGATCCACCAACTTTGTGACACGAGTGAAGCCAGAAATCGCGTTTAGATAGGATAACGTCAATTACTTATGGTTATGGTTTTGTTTTTGTCACCGCTCTTGGGTGGTGACTCTGTTTTCGCTAGCGGTAGTACTCAAACACGTGTTAAAGATGTCCTAGAACGACTTTTATTTAGAGATTGATCATTAATAAATTCTTGACTATAAATTTCCTTATTGAATATATACTCTCATGCAAATAGTGTTTCTGTTAAATAGGGACCAAAAATATGAAAAGCTTTGAAAACTCGAATTTCATACAGTAAAATTCGATTAATTGCTATTGCCAATTTATAAGACACAAAATTCTTTCTTTCAAGGAATAGTTGTCTTTTATTCAAGAATTAATTTTTTGTATTTTATGTATTGACTTCGGTCTAATGACTTGTTAGCCCCTTCTCGCCTGCGCTACAGACTCTGAGTATTCGGTAGCTTTCAAGCTATTGACACAAGATAAATAAACGATTAATTCAACGGATAATTGCAGTACCGGATATATATCAGTAACGAAGGGCGGCGGAGAGTGGGTTAAAAATAAATAGCAGTTCGTAACCGACTAACAGGGGGTACCCTCTGCAGAGGCCAAATAAATATCAGTCCCCCCTCTTATTCGGGACACCACAGTAGGATACGAGCTTCCGTGCTTAAATCATGATCTCGCCGGGCACGCTGGCCAATTTCAGTCACAATACCCCAAAAAGGTGTGTGAAGAACGTTGGTCAAACTATATATCGCCATTCGAAATTTTCACATATATTTGAAATACTTGCCACTGGCTGGTTAGAGGCGCAGACCGTAAGTACGCGGCCCCCGTGGCTTCTATTATGACCCGCCGTTGATGTCATCCGTGACCTGTTCTATATATACGTAGCAGCAAAATCACATAAGAAAGAAACAACAAAAAACACAAACATAACTTTCTAATTTCAGCTTTGTACTGTCGCGGCCAATAGCTTAACACATTTTTATACGTTGGTATTTTAGCACAACGAAAATTCAATTTTCGTGCTAATTTGACGTAATTGAGCGTCGTTTTGTATACATTTAGAAACTCATCAATGTCACAAAGGAAGCGTGGCACACAAATGACCGTTATATATAACATTTTGTTATTAATTTTACAAAAAATTTATTATATAAATAAAATTAAAACTATTGACACAAACCAGTTTAACGTGTCTGGTTGCTTAAAATGCTAAATATCGGTGTGGTTCAATGGCGGATCCATGGGGGGCACCCCGGCCGTCGTCCCCCCAACAGCATCTCGACAAAAATTATACAGCAATTTTGTGGCAATAGTTCGTGGTATGTGTGTGGGTCAAAAGTAAGTTTATTACCTGTGAAATTTTGCCCCCCCAGATTGTGAGATCCTGGATCCGCCACTGGTGTGGTTTGATGATTCTGCATGGTTACAGTACAAATACAGTACCCACCCACCACCTTAAATATTGAACAGGTCTATGGAAAACTCGCGTACGTTAGCACCCCCTCCTCCGTCCTCTCAGGCTTATGTGACTTTGGTTTTGGCGTTGGCTTTTCTTCAGCCTTACGTTTTGCCTAGGCAGAGCTTCAGTATGAATTTAAAAAACTTGGGTTTAAAATTACCGCATTGACCTATGCCTTTATCCTAGACAAGCATTTTAATTTTTGCTAAAATTTTTCATTCAGTAGGGTTACCTAGTTTTGTTGATATATAGTTTTGTCAAAAGTAAAATGTTTTTAAAATATTTCAATCGAACACATGTATTAGCAAATATTACCGACTTAGAAGTGACAACTTGTTTTCGATATATCACGGCACAAATACACCAACGTGGCGCATGGGGCGGAGCAGTGGCTGATAACAGTGAAATTTTTTCAAATTTTACTTCAAACTTGAAACTAAGATTTTCAGGTTGAGTGCTTTTCAAAATTGGCAACTTGGATTGATTGTGAACAAGAATTCAATAACTGATGCCATTACCGAACAAATAACAAATTGCGCAGAAGGGTGAAGCCTCATTTGGCCCCCCTCTATGTACGCTTTTGTTATAAGATACATCAATCACTGTTTCGGGTTTTTGACAGACGGGGCCAGGATGTGGGCTGCTAAAAAATCCTTCTATTACAAAAGTGTCAACGTCGCTTACTCATCGTCGGAGATCTTTGTGTGGTCCTCCTAAACTTTTTTATAACTCTGCAAAAACGCAAGCTGTATACGGGCCTATATATACTATTTACTGTTCACACTTCTCACGAGAATAAACGACAAACGAACACAAAGTTATTACTTTACGATAAACTTTGAAATATAAAATCTTAACAAGAAGATTTAAAACTGTCGCTGCAACATGGTTACCGATTTTTTTCTGCAATCTCAACTCTAGCAAAAACAGTTTTCAAATAGTAAAACATCAAGCATACAAAGGAGAACAGCCAGTGTTTCAAAGCGAGTAAACGGATCTATTCAGTAGAGAGGAAAAATGACGTCATTGTTGACCCTTTGCCGAAGGAATATTCTCTACTTCATCAGAAGAGAAACTTAGACCTATGACTTGTGTTGCTCTCAGGAGTCGGCGGAGATTAATACCATCACCTCTCGACTTAGGACCCCCCTCTCTTATTACCCCCCTCTTATTCGGGTCAATACAGTAATAATTGTTAAACACTGCGCACTAAAGGCGTCAATAAGCATTTCGAGCTGCTAACGCGAATGAAAGTGTCTAGTCAATAAAATTCCGCTATTTATGTTAGAAGTCATGCGTTAGGTTAGTTTTGAAACTACGAAACCATGGGCTCGGCTCTTTTTCTGAAAAATTTGTGTTTGTCAATTTATGACGGTGGGCTTTTTAAATAAGACGGATATCGAGAATTCATTTGAGGAAGTACAGTATCTTTGTCCTGATCCATTGTGATGAGGTATAACACGTGTTTGCTGAACGTATATGAGCCGATACAAGCCAAAACAGAAGTGACTTATCACAAATCACACGCAATTGATGCAAGCGACAAATAGAAAGAAAGAAAGTGTATGCAAATTTTAAATCCAACGCTTTCAAACAGTACTAGCATATACACAGTTTGCGATTTTATAGTTGCTCATAGTATTTGTGCAGTATGCTAGAAAAGGTTGATTTATTAGTTAAATTCCATTTATATTGAGATGAGTATAAACAAAAGCTTAAGAATAAACGTTAACGACTTTTCCAATATTAATAGCTAATTATTCTGTTAGCTGTCATGAAATTTTAGCATTTTCAATTTTGCAATCAATTTTCCGAAGAAAACTAAAACTTTATTATACGTATTATTTGGAAATAATTATTTATTTTTGACATTTCGTCTATACATCGATGAAATGTATATAAATGTTTTATGCTTTGCACTTTGCAGACTGTTAAACATGCCTGTAACCAGCAGTTCCCGCAGTTATGTAACAATGGGTGTTTGCAAGCAGATTAGTGCTCGTTTTGAGATATATGATCCCTAGATGGGCCTATGTAATGATCACGGGCGGAACATTTTTCTGCGGGACTGATATAGAGTAGGCTTAGGATTTAGATATATTTTGCTTAACCTTACGTTTAGGCTTAGGGTTAGGCTTAGAGTTAGGCTTAGGCTTAGGAATATGCTTATACCGCTGTTACGGCCCTGTTCTATACATTTGACACGAGATGAAAGCCAAATGCCAGCGAGTTTAAGTTAAAATGCGGTTCATATTTTAATTAATCTTCAGAACTCCGGATATCCAGATAAAAAATATGCAATGTCCAGTGCTAAGGACTCGTTTCAAAATATAAAAAAATGCCTTTCGCGTTGTAAAAACGTTCATATATAAATAATAGTGTTTCGCTATAGTAGCGATTGGTTTCTTTAACATGCCCGATTACAAAAATCCCGTTTTGAAAAATATTGATCAAAACATGAAAAGGATTTAAAACAGCGTTTTGTAAACGTCGCAATTCCTAGCAAAAACCTAACCATTTGTAATAAGAGATGGCAGACATCCGGGTATAAAAAATATATGCCATGTCCATTACTTAAAACCAAGAAATGTCTAACAGACATCACGGTAAATGATAAACCTACTAAAACGGATGAAAATCTCCTGTTTTTGACCGAAATTAAAATTGATTTTTTTGCGCAAAGTTTTGTTATGAATTATTCCATTACCTATGATAGATATTTTCGATTGTTAAGTTTTTGTTTTTACCTAACTTTTTTCGCTTCGATACAGTCCGTTGGTTGAATTAAAAGGATCTTAGCCTGTACAATATATTTAAATGGAGGCATACAACGCAACAGCTTCGACCTCATATTTTTAGTAAATTCTGTATTGTTAAAGTGTAATTTTGTAAAATTTTGTATGCCCGAATATTCTCAAATACGTGTAGCACCTATTACCAGCTAGCGATAAGTATATTGCGTGTTTTTATAAATCAGTGTGACAGCAATAATTGTATTTATGGAACTGCAAGACTTATTATTTTTGCTTGGCAGATGTATATACCTAGCTACTGAGGGTTGCGCACATTGTCAGTTTTTGTTTTGCCTAACTGGGTGAAGTGTAATTCTTTTCCTTCAAGTGATCTGCGCAATAAATATGGCCGATGTAATTAATACTAAGCGGCGTAACATTGTATGAAATATTAGGTTTCAAAACTGTGAGGATAATGTAGCACCGCGTTGATTGGATTATTCCGAATACCAGCTTACCGAATAGAAGTGATCCGTGTTTGATTTTTTCTAGCCGAATGTTAAAAATTAGCTGCCATCGAAAGTTGGCTCTTGCGGTAATTTAGAAAGCACACAATATCGTTAAAATAAGTAAATGAAACTTTGAGCCTGTAAAATTTTTTTGACTTTTATGCTATGTTATTTAATGATGGGCGTTGCGCCAAAATTTGTAGTTTGAATATTATGCGATTAAAGTTTGACAGTTTTACGTAGGTTATCGTATATATGTCGTAGCAGAAGTCGTAATTTAGCCCAATTCCGAATTGGTCTCAGGTCGTAATTACGACTTGAGCTAGCCTACGGCGTAATTCTTTTTATGCAACAAGTATACGCCATATGATTGGATTGATTACCAGCTTAGTGCCCTACTCAAATACAATTGGTTGATGCGAATACTTTTTTCAGATTGGCTAATTAATCGCCACCTGTTGGCTACCTATCAGTTTGTTTTACTGAGCAAAGCGAAATCAAGCATGATTACCTCTATCAAGTAATCCATTAGAAAACACACAGAGTTATCCGACATGATTCCGTCGTGGGCTAGCCCAAGTCGTAATTACTCTTTGGACTATCCCAATTCGGAATTGGGCTAAATTACGACTTGGGCTACGACGTATACAAGAAAAACGCAGTGCTGTAGTGACTGGAATAAGGGGGGTAATAAGAGGGGGTCCCCAATTTGAATCCTAATCAATAACAGTCCGCATCCGTAATAAGAGTCTGTAAGATGATAGAGTCCCTAAGCCCTAATTAGAGTCCATAAATGTCAATTATCCCTAATTGTAGCGCATAAATGACTCTCCATGACCTAATAATTTGAGTTTGCAACTTTAAAGCGTACTGAACTTTTGAAAGTACATTTCCAAGTAAAACTTGCATTATTACGGACAGTTGCAGTTCCGAATATATTTCAGTAAACGAAGGGGGTGGAGCGTGGGTTAAAAATATATAACAGTCCGTAACCGAATAACATTCGGGTACCCTCTGGAGAGGACAAATAATTATCAGTCCCGCTCATCTTATTCGGGTCACTAAAGTATTCCTGTGCTCTAGAGGGTGTTTGTTGAGTTGTCAGAGTTTGTTGTTTAGAGCCTGCCGCACTATAATAACGTTAATAATAGGTAATGCTTTCGCTTGAATTTAAAAAGAAATTCCATATTGAAGTTTTGTAACTATTTTGCGCACGGTTATGTTTCTGTTTTGGGCCTTCTAGAGCAATTTTGCGATTTGTACATCAATTGCGCGAGACTACTAGTCTATCACATTTTTGAAAGACATCTGAGTATTCTAAATGCCTCGGGTGTCGTAGGGTATTTACAGGTTTGGAACTGTTTAACCTGATTGGACAGAGTGCGAAGAGAATCTGACCATTTTGATACATTTTGGTTCATAACTGATGAGTTAATTAGTTTTGTGCTTAGGTAACCGGCAGTATTGGAGGGTATTCTGTAAAGTTGAGATCGTTTGTACGGCACCGTTGCCACCCATATTGGACCATAAAACTTTTAACGCGAAATTACGCACGGATTTTGCATAATTTGCTTGCGGGTATATATGAACCATTCCAAATAAGGATTGATCTCTTACGGAGCGAAATGACTGTATTTTGGTCATTCTATACGTCAATTTGTACTCTGATACTTATGTGTTCACTGGGATTCGTAAAATAGTTCCTACTTACAATAATCCGCCTAAAATGACCCTTGACTAAACTCGGCCTCCAAACAAGATGTAACTCTAAGCTTAACCTGAAACCGAATTGTAAGGAATAGCTTACGGCTTTGAACAGGACCGTTCTAACGTACATGAAATAACTTTACAATAATATTGCAAGATTACAATTTGCAACTATCTTGTGATATCGTGACAAAAACAAAAACAATTTCAAAATTAAAATTTTAACCCAAAAGTCGTTTAAATGATTGTCACAGTTGAAAGACGATGTCAAGCAAGTGTCCAATTAAAGAAGCGATTACGTTTTGCTGCCAAACATTAACTAATTCTCGCCTACATAAATAATTTTGCCAAAGTTTGTCTTGGTTCGCATTTGGTTAAAATTCAATTAGTATTTTTTTGTGCGAAATTAAGCGCTGGCACGGGCGCGCCGAGAAGGGGGCCTTTTGATCAGCCCGAACCTGTATTCGTCATTGTAAAGCACAGACAGTGCTTTTTGATCTACCGTTAGCGATTGGTCAATTCTTTCATTAAGAACAATAATTTTAGTCACTTTTCTCGACTACGGATACGTCAAATGTAGCAAATTTCTTAAGACGCCTCAGAGATGGCAATAAGATAAACCTGTTTTTAAGTTTAATATTTTAGTTGAAACTTGGTTTTTGAGCTCAGATCACTCGCATGTCAGGAAGTTTCCTTAAACCAATTGGTTCTTCTGCATTCGAAATTTCCTGCAAACATTTGAGAATATTAAAAAGTATCGTGGATGGCTTGCCAAAATTCATAGGTAGTTATTAATTATAGTTAAATCAATTTTGTACGGCAAAACTATTAATTTGCATACCTAATCTAACAGATTAAATGTGCATTTGAAATTTTGGCAACAAATTTGGAACCAGCTGGAGAGAGCAGAGACTGCTTTACATTAAGACTTCTCAAGTTATAAAAAGTGTGGTTCTGTCCAATGTTGTTATCAATTGATTATCTTCAGCTAAATTTATTCTAAGCTTAAAATTTAAGCGTAAACTTATGTTTAGACCTGAATCTGAAACCTAAACACAAGCATGAAGATACCTCTCACCCCAAGCCGACTCATCTGCTGTCCCCCAGATAAACAGACGGGCTTGAAAATAGTATGATAAGTGAATTAAAGCAGACATTAATGATTGATATTCTAAAATTTATAAAACACACGTGTGCTACCTTTAGAAAACTTTTCAAACTCGATTTCAAAAACACAAAAATATAATAATTATTTTTGTAATTATATGTATGATATTGTAGAAAATTATTAGTATAGCTATGTACGAGAGATTTCTAATCGAAATTATGACTGCATCTGCCTTATAGCGATGAAATTGGGCAGCCTAGCCCGGGTATGTAATTTTGCATCGCTTGAAAATCCCCTTATTAGTATAATGAAACGCCTCAAATGGCAAATAAGAGTTGCCGCCGTATGAACTTTTGAAATCCATACATTAATTAGATTTATCGATCCAAAAATTATTCGCTCAAATTTGCAATTTTCTTTTAGATGACGAACAAATATTAACCAGATGTATATACAAACTCTACGCAGAAAATACTATACCGTGTTGTTTGTGACATGCATATTATATTTACAAGTAGTATAGGTATATAATTTTGCCACCAATTTTTTTCTTAAAAGTAAAGCCAGAACAATAGCAATGCTGTAAAACGTTTAAACAAAGTTTAAGCAAATCTGTTTCATTGAAGTATCAGTCGATCATTTTCTACAACGCAATATTTAACGACGCTACTTAGCCCTTCCTCAAATTTTTTACAAAAATTACTCTTATGGCTTAAGAATTTTCTGAAAGCTTCTAGAATTTTGAGGTTTAAAATAATTGTTCTATACAGGTGTCAATTGAAGAAAAAATTACGTTCTCTTGTCAAAATTACGGAAAACGAAATAAGGTGGTATTTAACACTTCAGGACCGATAATTTTAGAGTTTTTGACATTTTAAGGTTGTTTTGTGTACAAACAAAAGGAAATAAGATCAAGAACAAAAGAGCTCGTTCTTACAGAGTATTTGTGTCAAATTTTTAAATATCAGGATCCTTGCGAAAAAAAACGAATTTTTACGGACGCAAAAAAGCCTTGTGGAGGCAGAGAAAATTTTTGTAAGTTTTTGATTTTTTTGAAATTGTAATTAACAATAAAAATTACGCACCGAAGTGATTTTGTCACAGCACACAGTACAGGTACTTTTAGCGCAACTTTTACTTTTTAAAACATGCAATCGTAGCCACCTTCTCACCTAGGCCACCGTTAACTACAGAGGACTGGCTAATAGTATACATGGAAGGCGGAACTGCAGAAGTTAGAGACAGAACAAGGGAAGGAATTGAGAGGAAATCATTATCTCTTCCTTTAATTTCTGGTGAGAAGTAAAGAGCACTTTTAAGCAGGCAATAGAACATCGTTCTTGGTCCTGTAGACATCAAATATGTTTTCTATTAAATGAGGTTAAACCCTCCCTAACTGAATCCTGGCTACGCCCCCACGTACGTTGATTTGCCGTTCTAATTGAAATTTCACATAAATTAAAAGTTTCAAATCCTACGCAAAAAACGAAATTGTCCCTGTAATATACAGCCGCAACAATCTGTAGCTTTCAAAACAACAGTACGAGGATAAACAAAGCATGAGCCGCTAAGCAGGTTCAAGTTGGGAAAATCCACGAAAAACCCGCACAAAGTGTTGCATATATCCGATTTCAAACAGACAAGCTTATATACGTGGTTTGAGTTTTTTAAAACTACATCTGTATGTACCAGCAGTAAGTAGAACATTAACTTAAATAAATATATATAATTGAAACTAAAAAATAGAATTTGACGTTTTTAGCACATTGTTTTCTGTAATATTCTGCTTGTAATAAAACTACTGCACTCACTCACAACAGCCCTTCTTATCTGACGCTTCGTCAGTGCGGCTGAAATTGTCATTTTCAAAAAAGTGTCGTTAGAGGAAGGAATAGGTCAACCTGGGATCCTTCGAGTCGAGTGCGGCGAAGGACAAACCAGCGTGGGCTAAACGGATAGAGAAAATAACAAAAAAGAAATGGCTACTGATCTTTATACTACTGGAAATAAATACCTTAAAATTTTGTGATCAGAATGTTGCTTTTTGTGGTTTGGTATTTTCAATGAATTTTGTTTTAACTTTGTAAATATTTGAAACATTATTTGCTTAAGTGCAAATACACGCAAAACTACACAAACCCTCACGTGAAAAAGCTAAGCATTTGCTTGACACATAAAGAACACTGATTCTTACCGAAAAAAGATATTCGGTATATACACTGATATAAAATTTGTGGGTAAATGTTTTGTGCCATGAAAATTTAAATTGCATACTCTGAGTCATATCATTGACAGTTCTCCAGGATACCTCAGTGGTCTCACAATAAATTTTTGAGACGGCCTGGAGGTCGTCTTTTCCTTGCGACATATAATACAATCCATATTTCTCGAACATTACGTCATGTAGCAACCTTTTTATCTTCTGTTTAGGTATTTTAAGTGTAAATTTATTGCATGAACTTTGTGAAAAAACTTTGGAACTTATACTTCAGTTTTAGAAAAAGCTCGCTAGGTTTTAAGGTTTGTAGGTATCCACCCGGATTTTGCCATTCATAGCGCAACATTATACCAGTGACTCCGCTGTTGTACCCAAACTCCGCCAAATTTATGCGTCATCCATTTTATCGTGTGCCCGCCGTGTTGAAAATTGACGCAACCAATTCCAAGTACGGTTTTGAAAAACGGTTCAAAAAGGAAATTGAATTTCAAAACTGTTTCAATTATGTCTCAATTTCCTACTGCCGTTCTATTTAAATTCCCTATTGGAAACTGACACCCAAAGTATCATTTCAATTTACTAGTACGATTTGTAAATTGTCTCAATTTCGCACTAGACCAATTTTTTCAAATAAAATTTCCTTCTTGAAGCGTTTTTCAAAACCGTACTTGGAATTGGTTGCGTCAATTTTCAACACGGCGGGCACACGATAAAATGGATGACGCATTTAGCGCACTACTTTCTCGACCTTTGCTGGTCGTATTCAATTGATCAATTGTTTCTTGTGAAACACGCGGTGATTTTTTTAATTTAGTCGTGAGCGAGTGCAATAAATAACATTCTAGTCAGATATCTGGGGGGCAGTAATTAAGGGCGAACTCTAGCGGTGTCCTAGCGACTAGTAAGGACTGAACTTAGCCTAACAATGTAAGGACTAATCCCGCACAGAAAAATGACACAAGGAAAAACGATGCAATACCAGGGGAAAAATAGAGTACTCCATAATACGGGTGCTACGAAGTAAACAGAAAAAATAACGAAATAAATGCCAGTGAAAAAATAATTATTTACAAGGTTAAAACCAAAAAACGAATGAGCAACACCAATCCACAAGGTACACATTTACGCGAACATTAGAACCCGGAATAATGAAGAGTCGACCGCGCCTAACTTTTCTGGCTCATGTTTAAAGTGTGACGTGTTCATTCAAAAGCGACATTGAGATTCTCATGCGGAAATGGTCCTTGACACGTCACAGAATTAATTTGGTATTTTTGCGTGAATCCTTATATCCACAGATTTTAGGCACTGAGCTTCTCTAGCCTAAACTTCACGAAACTTACGTTCATTCGAAGGCAGGGATAGTAGATATAACATTTAGCACAAAAGAGAAACAAATCAAGAATAATGACCATCAACATGACAACACAGCAAAAAACAACAATCGTCAATGCGAAGTTAAAACCAATGTATGCGCCCCCAACTGCACCTGCTTCACATGCAAAAAATTTCCAAGGAAAGCATGGCGTAGAAACCATCGAAATTGGGTACTGCTAGTCGGTTGAGCTGTTTCAAAGGGTTTCTAAGAGTATTTGTTAGCGCATAAGTGTTCAATGGTAAGATATGTGAGCGAGACGATAAGTTTGATAAGCAACATTTGCAACAATAATAGCAGCGATGTAATAGGCGTTTATGCACCTTTCCAGATAGCTTAATTACAGTTGCCGATAATCCGGCTGAGGTTTTGGCGGTTGTTCTATATACAGCGTAAGCATCAGTGAATGGATTAAATCCAAGCAGCATTTTCTAACTCTGGCAACTGTAAATCAGATGCCTGCATAATATTGAGCAATGCAGGTGAGCATTTTTGTATATGTGAACTTAGGGCTCCATTATCACTGCATATTTATTTTAGCAGGATAAGCAGTTATTTCATATTGGAATTGCCGTAGCGATTGCCTAAATGGTTCTTTTAAACGGTTTGCTATAACTCAACCAATGTGCTAAAGTCACATCCGTTATAATGGTCAATTCCATAATATAACTAACACAGACTGCACCAAGCTTTCTTTTAACATTGTCATTTGTGCTATGAAGCATATTTTGTGCTGGCCTACAGGAACGTGGTTCGTTCACGTTCGGGTTTTCAACACAGTATTGAATGCTCCGATGTTTCGCTTAAGTTTTCCTGTTGTGCTCAAGTAACCTTAAAGGCCTCAAAATCCTCTTGAATTTTCTTAAAAGACCTTTCCTTCTCTTGGAATTTTAATTTCTGCAGATTGTGCTAATCCTTATATCGTGAACGGCACGCTCCTGCGTCTACGCTGCAACAGTCGATTCACGGCGCTGACACCAGTCCTATGACCAAATACCTAAGTATTGGGAAGACGTATAGCAATGCTTCACATAATTTTTGGTTCATGAAAGGTTCCCAAAAAGTTCGTAAAGGTTCCCCAAAAAGTTTGTAAGGTTCCATTGACCCCAATTTAGTGACCGCATCCGATAAACGAATGACATTGAACCGGCGCGATGATACGGCCTGCCTGCTGATCTCATGCAATACAGTTCTAAAATCGCCTGTCTAGTGACCAACTCATGAGTGCATGGACCACACACCACGAGCTGAAACTTGACTGGCGGGTTGTGGATCTTAAGTTCTCACAATAATAACTCGCGCCAGTAGGAAAGCCGTGAGGGGTTGACCGCGAACAAATTATGGCGGCTGGTTGCTGGGCGCAGCTGCAGGTGCCATTGAGGGATAGTAGGGGAATTGTTGCGGTGTCCTCTAGAATTACGGCCGACTTTTTTCTAACCCGTATTATGATAACACCATCGATATTCGTATTCTAATTACCGCATAGTGCCGAGGCCCCGTAGATCCACTACATGTGCCAAACGATTACAAAATTCCAGCGTTCATTCTCAGGGATTCGTTCATGTCGTCTATCTACAACATGTTTGATCTCCGCGGAGTTTTCTTGGTCGAAGACGAAATAGGTATCCGGTTACAAAACGACATGTTGGTGATTGCGGTCGGTGGGAACGTTAGCAATGCAAAATGTACTTTAGATTAGTTCCAGGCCAAGACAAAATAGTGTAGTTCTTTGAGCAATTTATGTTGGTTCAGTCTACTATTGAGGCATCTCCTAAAATAAGAACCCGATTACTCTTGAAGAAAGCCGTTTGTAATTCAGTTCGAATGCTCATTAACAGCCGTTTCATTAGGTTGGAAACCCGGGGGATAGTTTATGGTCAGGGTTATTTGTAGCAGTTGGGCGCATGGCCACTCCCAATATCCATCGTGCGGGTCCGCCTGAGGAACAAATGGTGCTACTCGGACGTGGGGCAACGGCTGTCTCATCTACAATAATCCACCGGCAGCCAATAGTTGTCGATTGGCTTCGTTCAGATGGTCGTACACAATCGTTCCCATAGTTAGCTGGGAGATACAACAGTGCTGTTGGAGCTTCTTGAGCGACAGGTAATAGTGGATAAATCGAAAAAAATGGCTTGCAATAGTATGAAGTGAATATTTCCTCATGCGGGATTCACGTTATAACCGAGGCAGGCGGGACATGGTTTGTCCCATGTTGATTCGAAGTCAGCGTGAAAATTGGGGCTCTTATATCGGGTCAACAGACAAAACTCGAATGTCATATGACATTAGTTTACAAACCACCGCTCTCAAATGACCAATGTGTACAGGGGACGGTATGTCACGTGATACTGTAGGACATTTATGCGAATATCATATGATATTCTAAAATTTCAACAAATATATGATATTCAGCGGAACAGTGTAATCTTTGAGTGCTGATAAATGAATGGAAAGTCAAACGGTGGAGGCATAGGTTTGTTTGAAATACCAAATCACGCCTGCAAAACGTTTCCGTCACAAAATCGCTTACAACGACAGCTTCACAATTTAAAAATTCAAATTGCACATTCTAGTATCATATGATATTCAGCCGGACAATTTGAGTATGTTACCTCAAGCATGCAGACATTTGAAAATCCATCATATGATATTCTCAAACAAAATTTCGAATATCATATGATATTAGCAGACAAATACGAATTTATGAACACGATATGGGGTCTATAAGCAGACAAAATGTTACCCAATAGTCTAATAGGGACAAAACGTGTCCCAAGCTGCCCCTGTTATAATGTGAACCCCGCATCAGATTCTCAATTTTTTGCGATAGAATTATAAAAACACGCAAAACAACATAAAATCTACATATATCCACCATTTTCAGTACTCAAACGCAACCACGGACTAGCATTTGTAAATATTATTTAGTAGCTAGAGCTAAGTTTTATAAATTTCAATGGCATTCGCAATTTTGTATAATTTTTAGTTGCTGGAAAAACGAGACCACCCGCAGCTCACCCAGGACCGATTTGCAAGTACCTTTCTGCGAGTTACGCCGGATCTCAAACCTGTGCACACATGTAACAACTCTCAAGGACACCGATGTTTCAAGGGCTGCCTTTTTCAGCTCAGAGCCTTACTAATCAAAGCTGTGTCTGCCGACATCAGCTGGCACGGGGCGGGGCGTTTTTGTTAGCCTTGGTCATGATTCAGAATGAAAATTATGTTGCCTTAAAGTTGGAAACAAATCTGCTAAAGAACTCAACTTTTGGCAAAAAATACGAAAAATCTTCGTATATATCGAAATTGTTGAAACCTCGAGTAAAAGTTGCGTTTAGCCGGAGCCATAAGTCGATTTTCTGCCGGAGCCATAGCCAAACCTTCAATTATGCGCGTTCTGTTTTAAATTTTAAAATGGTAACTTGAGTTGACCTAGAAATCGAATTGTTAATGCTTAATTTTTACGTTTACGCCTGTAACAAAATGTTTAATTGCCAATGTCCTCCTGCACATGAGAAAAACGTTAAAAACTTCATTTGGTCTACAGAGCTTCATATATTTTAGTTGCATTCGTTTAATGTTTCAAGGATTGCTATATGATAAATATAATCAAGACAACAAAAAAATCAAAATCAAACTCGTATATATCTATAACTGAATGCTATAATACTGTAAGTTGAGCAGCTTTAGCTCTTGTACGCATTTCACAACACATTTAAAGTTAATATTCAAGTAAGCTTAGGCTTAGGTAAGCCTGTTCTTAAACCAAGCCCTAAATTTAAGCCCAGGTGGAGTGTGCAAGAATATTTGCTTTCAACCCCAATGCTATTAAAATCACTTCGGTTAATTTAATGTTAGCTGAAAAAATTGATTTGTAGATAAGTTACATTAACGCATTGATAGTTTTTTCAACACCCAAACAAAAATTAAACTGCGGTGCAACTTCCGTAACCACAAGTGTACACCTTGACACTCAAGCCAACACACTTTCAGTGTTCAGGTAAATTGAGGTTTTATGGCCTTAGAGTACTGTCTGCTGAAGGTTTTCGTCTCGTGTCTGCAAAAAAGTTTCTAGTCTCAGTATCGACCCCGCAGAAGCCAAGAACGTCAGTGTCCATGACTAATATTGTGGAAACTGCTTTTTTAAACAAAATTTTCACTTGAACAAACAGATTATGTATAATCTAGGATATCACATCTTAATCGGTTTAAATTGTATATTTTTAAATATTTAACTATCAGTTCATGCTAACATATCAACAAATTCATTCAAATCATTGTCGATCAATTTCTAAAATTGAAAATCATTTTAAAATACGTGAAAGTCGCAAGCTCCGTATGCGTCATCAGAGAATTTAAATTTGAGGGACACCAAAAAAAATTGAGTCCAGACAATCGTAAAAAATATAAACACAGCAATACCTAATTGTATTATTTTTTTCAAACACACAAATCAATGAAATAAATCTGTTGTAAAATTGCGTTTGCCTTCTCGCTCGCTTTGCTAGCAAGGCGCATTACTATGTTATATATTACGCGCCCGCGTGAAAAATTCTTGGATCCGCCACTGGCTTGGCGCAACAATATAGGCATCTACTAGTAGTCTCAAACTTACGATATTTATGAGTGCTCGGCTCTGTACACATTCTTCACTAACATTTAAAAGTTAAGGTTTAGACGAACGCTTAGGCTCAATATTTGGTAAACGTTTCCTAAACCTAAGCCGAAGACTAAGCGTAAAATTGGAGAAAAGTGTACAAGAACCGAGAGCTCTATATGCTACTGCTTTAAAATTACCTGAACTTGACTTTTGCACTGCGAAACATATTGTTCCGCACGTTTGCGAGCAATTTGTTCACGTCGCCAATTCGGAAGCGGAAGCCCGGACTGGGTCCCAAACGCAGGTGTGGTGTCGAAAAAATCATCCGGAGTCATCGCTAGCTCTTGTTCCAGCTGGGAGAGGGCCTGAAAAACAACTATAGAGGTACTTTTGTATACCGCAACTGTAGCCGAAGAAAGAGTATAGGAGAAGCTGAACCTCCTAGAAATTTTTGCTCTTTCTTTTGGGAAAGTCTCCATCCGAATAATACATTATTCAAAATACACGTATGTCTCAATGAATTTTTTATGGCCTACGTTACAATTTTGGTTAGCGCTCTACTCGTCGCGCCGTGGACATGTGTCGTCATGCGACTCGGCGTGTCATGTCAAAAAATAATTTTTATAAGATATGCGGGAGCCGACGACTGCGCGTGTCGCTTGTAGAATTTAGTTTTATTTGTGACACACGCTCCCGCTCACTGTCGTGCGGCGGCAAGCGGGCGGCACTGAGAAGTTTAGCGTAACCCTAAAAAAACTGGTCAAAATAGAAACATTCAAAGCGTTTGTTCTGCTAAAGGTCATAAATAAGTATGCGGAAAATGGTTTTAGCGGTTCGTTAACGCTTGGATTGTGTGTTGAAATACGACTTCATCGTTTCGCTTTTTCATTTTACCTGCTCACGGTGTTGTTGAAATTCATCAACTGGACTAATTTGCGACTGATACAGCATTTGTGGCTGTTCTGAAAAGTTTGTTGTGAAATATAAAAATGCTTGCGTAGAACTTCTTACTCAGAGACGCCTCAACAGGGTTGTAATGTTGTTGATAATTTTGAAATGTTTAATAAATGTATTTGAGAAGCGAAAGTAAAGGTTATTTCGAGTTTACTAAAGAAACAAACTATGTTAGCTGAGACCAATTGGTTTACTTGTAAACTATATAGAAACAAACACAATGATTGTCTTGCCCTCGTCGAAATCAAAATCACGGCTACTATCAGTTCACATTTGAACACAAAATCTTCGAGTATAAAATGTGTGGTCATACTTGTTTTCAAAATTTGTTTAATACTCAAATATATGTATTATATTGATTGCTCTGGAAATGGGGAGAAAATATATCGCCCGTGGGGATATATGCTACGTTTTATACCCGATCTGCCCGAGGGCAGCTAAAACTGTTTTTTGCTAAAACCATTGAGAGCCTGTTCCAATTCTGCGCAATATTTTAATATTTTATTTGTTGCCCACTAATTTTCTGCCTGCTTGGTATTTCAAAAGAACCGAAAGAACGTTAATGGAACTTCTACAATACATGCTTACACCAGGTGACTTTTGAGGCATAAAGTCACGTACACCGAAGCTTTTTCGGCTTCAGTGTACATTACATTACCCCATCCAAAGGCACCCGGTGTACGCATGTTATTGTGGAAGTTGCATAAATCTGAAAATTTTCAGATAATCATAAAGTTTAGGCCGTAATAAAAATTGTTCACTTTATCTGCCGTAGTGCTAATATAACATTAGGGATGAAACGTGAAAACATTCGTTTAAAGATTAAAAAAATTTTGCATTAAAAAACAAAATTCGATGAAGAATTTTAAGCTTTCTTTCGTACGGTATGAAAAATTTTCCTGGTAACACAAAACAACAAACATCTGCAGTGAACCAAGAGGGGCTCCAACGGGCTTGGCCTACACTTTCTCAGTTCAACTGCCATGAGTTTCTGTTGCTCCAATTCTTTCCTTCGCCACTGCTTTTAATTCCTAGTTTTGATTAAAATAATTTGGGCCTTCTCAAGCGCGTAGTCAGTATTTGTATTTCGCGAGGCTGACACTTCATTTGTTCTGACTCTAATCCAGCAAGTCACTCTGATACTGTGAATGCAATAAAAATACTTTTTCGTGTCTTCTAAAAACATATCGGTAGATGTATGTCCCTATCATTCTCCTTGTATACGGCCGGGTCACCTGCTTTTAAAAATACTGATTTCTACTGAACATACTTTGTGCCACGGCCGAGCCAAAATGGTCATTCATCTGGAGTGTAGGTGGGGCACCGCTAATTTGACCCCGTTCACTTGATAGTGCGTAATCGCTGTCTGCGGTAACTTTATCACGTCGATTCAAAACTTTTTGTTCGAATTCACGAAGTGCATCTTCAAAGCTAAAACAGGCATAATATGGAAATCTTATTTAAACAAAATTTTCAATAGTACATTTGTTGCTAGGGTGTTCTTTGTTGTTTCTGCAGCAGGCTCTGCTCAAAAATGGCCAGGTTTTCAATTTCTAAAGTCTTAAGGTTCCTGTCTAAAACTTATAGACATATTATATATCACTCGACACAGCTTTCAGTGCTTAGTCCAATGGTGTTAAACGTTCTACAATCAAACAATTTATTAAAGACCGAGCTATGCACGCCGCCAGCGATATGGGAATTCGCTATTCAGTTATTTGTCTAAGCTGTTTCGAATGGAATTCGATTTGAAATTGAAACCTAGCCAGCATAAACAGCTACTTGCGTGCAAACTGTAGGAGACAAAACTGGAGTTGAGAAGAATTAGATTTTCATCTGTTTCTTTGTCATGCTGTTTGCAACAATTTAAAATTAATAGCCACTTGTTTTAAGCAAAAGCGTTTGCGCAGCCAGGATTTCAAATACTGACCGTTTGGTATAACAAAGTGAAACTTATATCAGTTTCTCTTTGTAAATCTGATATCAGGTTGTGCTTTAAATATCTGAACAGGACACGAAAAGTAACAAAATAGCTATGCACGGTTAATGGACAGCCATCAGTCTAAGCCTTTTAGTCTATGAATGGTGGCTGGAGTTTATTAAATCGTACCTGATTGGAGCAGTTGCATTAGCATGTCGACTATTTCCATTCGACATTTCGTTATAATAGTTTTCCTGCATTGGGCTCGTTCGCTCACCAGGGCTTTTTTGAAGTAACTTGATACCGGTTTGTCTTAAAAAATAGATTAAATTGTAAATTAAAGACCGTGCGGTTGAAACACACTTTTAGGTAGCTGAAATTGCGAAAATATTTAAACAAACGTTGAAATGTAGAAAGCAGTTTATGAAATTAAACATTTAAATGAGAAAACAATTGTTCGTAATAATCTCAAACTTACTATAAATACATATATAGGTTTAAATTAAGAAAAACAGTGTTTGGTATTAGGCTGGTATGATGAAAATAAATTTACGAAATATGAAATATAAAATATTATGTCATAAGCTCAAATTCAAGAAATGTTTTTATAAAGTGGAAATGAAGCAAGTGATATATAAATATTGCTACAATTTGCAGAGCCGAGTGAGGAAACTTATTCGAGTGCGCGATGTTACAACAACCTATTTTCATAGCTGTTTTAGCTTAGCGCAAAAGATATTGCGAAATTCCTCCAGTAACTTACTCAACCCATAGCGCATTACGTTGCAGTTCATTGCGTACAGAAACACTGTGCTCCGGGTGTATAACACGATGTTTTTGATAGTTATCCTGTTCCGGTCGATATGTCCGCTCAATTTCCGGAATTTCTTCTATGATTGGTGTTGTAGGTGTTTCATAATATCTAAAAATAGTGGCGGGCAAGGAATATTATTTCACATCACAATCTTCGGCAGTTTTTTTGACAGTTAATGCGAATATCTGGAATTAAAATTTTTATTTCGAAAAAAAGCGGTATCAAATTGAGGTCTTTTTCTTCAGTTTTAAACTTGAATTTTTGTTCCTTAGAAGTTTTTGTGTAACAGTTCGTAAAATCCAGATGTATGATATTATACGAATTTGTTCTACACACGTTTAAAAAAGAATACAGACCCTGAAACTGAATTCAGTCGTAGAGTTACGGCAGGAATATTTAAGTGTTGATACGACTTATTTCCAGTCGGCCTCAGCTTTGAAACGAAGAAGGTTCATTTAAAGCACACATATACTGCGCTTATTTAACAACCTAATTGGTATATATAGTAACCTTACGAGAACATACTGTTGTGTATAACAACTTACTCGGGTTGAACAGACTTTAAGTTGTCTTTTGTCGACTGATACATCTCAAATTGTTTTACTGCTGTATTCATTTCGCTGAAAACAAAAGTTAAATACAATTATCAATAAAAATTTTAGATTGAATCATATATGATGCAATTTGTTGCTAAGAAGCTTGCTCGCAGAATTGTTTATATGCACATTACGCAGGATCGTGTCCAGCTCACCTTGCTAGGTCTTGCTAGGTCGCGACGGGCATACAAGCGTTTTCGATGACTTAAAAACAATGTTGACAAATTTCTGGGGGGTGGAAGGAAAATACTTCTAGAAAGACTGAGTCCCTGGCACCCTCTGGCTACGGGTCTGACTTTATGACGTTGCGAAATGAAATTTCTAGCCTCATACATGGTAACAGTCGCAGTTTATGAAATGAACACATGTCGACCGGAATATGCATTAAACACCAAGTATATACTGGAAATTCGCATTGTAATCTTGAGCCACAAGTTACTTTGAGATTGAAATTACAAGTTGAATTTGAAAACATGGCCATGAAAATACCTACTTTCACCTTGTAAATACGGCTTAATGTTACGTTCACAGTGAGATGGACTTTATGCTTGAAGTTAAGTTCTTAAATTAATGTAAATATTAGTAGAAAGATGCTTCTTCAGATATAAGTTTCATATAAAACTAAAGGCAGCCTCAACCTCAGTGAGAGACACACCGCGACCAGACAAAACTTACGGTCTTCGAACAATGTTTGGAGCATCAGTAGAAATCTGGTTGGTTTGAATATAGGACTCTGTTTGCCTAAAAATCAATCTCTTATTGCTAGTTACAAGGTGTCTGGTATAAACTAAATTCAATCGAAAATTAGTACCGTTGTTTAAATAAGTTCCATAGCAATTTGTGTGGTGGTAATTTTTGTGTTATGTTGTTATAACCACCTGCAAGTAAACAAAAATACGTATTTCATGTTTGATTCTAATTTTGTATCAATATCTATTTTATTAAAGTTGGAACGTTCAGTATATGTAAATTGGGCAGTATTCCACTGCCGAGACCGCAACGCTGACACATATTAGACAACACAGTACGAACAAGCAGTAGTTGAGTGTGGATTGTCGGACAATTCAACTGTGAAATTAATTACAATTGCGAATTAAAAAATAGGGTAGCAATTAGGAACAGCGCTGTCGCACTAATGGATCATTCACGTAATAATGCGCGCATAGTTGTAAAAAATTGTCCACCCACCCCCATAGTACCAGTGTCAAAAAACGATACTATAACGAGGGCCTGATGACAACACACACCCTGTCCTTATAGAACCGGTTTTGTCCTGACAATGTTCCAAGGGAGTAGTGACAAAACTTAGTCCCTCGGTAGGGACTACTGACAAAACGCGGACTCACGCTACAGCGTCGTTTCTACGAAATAAATTTTAATTTTTTGTGCATAGCTTCTGCTAAAACAAATGTACAACAAAAGTCCCTTCAAACAGTGTCTGGTTACAGTGTAAGGACATTAAGCACAGAGTTCTATGAGTGTAGTGACATTGGAGACCCTGTATGTAGGATGTCTGCTTTGTCCATAAATTCTGCAAAGAGGCTAGTTCTAAATATAACATCCTTCCTACAGATTTCCTGAAAACGACATAGGTCCTTACCCAGACCTGGACAATTTTTTACACTAGTGCGCGCACTATTATGTAGATGACCCATAAGCGCACAGAAATTCTTGCTCGTTAAAGCGATTCAGTTCTAGTTTTGAATATTATAAGTAACATTTTGCAATTCTAAAAAAATGACTGTCAAATAGTCGAAATTTACCGTGGTTGCATTTCACTTGCTCGAAGATATCTATAGCCGTGAAAATCTTCTTGTGGTCCATATCTGAAATACAATTTTGGATTGTAACACAGAAATCACTGAAAAAATCCCGTGCTGATTTAAACTGTTTTATATGTCCCGATCAAACATACAGATCACATAGCCAGTCTTTCCGCAGTCTAGAAATTCAGAAATATTGATTCCTACACACATTAATTATTTTTCGTTATATTATGCTTGGTTTCGAAAATTATTTGCTGAAGTTGCGCGATTCCGAAATAAAATCATGGCTACGTCCAAAGGTAAACACGATTAGAACCAACCTCATCATTGAAGACACTTGATTTTGTGCCAAATGTTGATGCGATCCATATGACAAATTTGTAGATGATCGCTGATTACGCAAAGAGCCATCGCTTTGAGCATCACTTGAAGGTGTCCTGAAAAAGGCCCTATTCTCAAGAAGTGTAGCACCTACCACGAATCAGTGACAGATCTCGTAGCTTTCGAAGTAGCGAATAGTGAAGCTTGAAATTCAACATATTTTTGATTCGATTTCGCCAATTTTACGATTCGCAACTCCAAGAGTCCGTCAGTTTGAGAACCTATCCCTAACTCTTTATGAGCACTATGTGAGATTGAGAATACGGGCATACGAATTAATAATAATCAAGGCAGCAGACATTTGCACAACCAATGTTTTAAAATATATGTAGTGCGTATGTACCATTTAAACTAGCAATTGAAAAGACTGGCTTTAAAAACGCCATTTGGACTCAAACAAAAGAGCGATAACTTAGCGTTTACAAAAACATTTTAAAATCAAGTTTTTTCAAACACGAAAAGCGTTTTGTATTTTCTGCTTAATCCTAACTTGTTATGCGCCATTCGTTGATCATAAAACGTCGGTTTCAACTCTGGTGGGTCATGTTTGTTCTTCAAGTATTCTCTTGTCATAAACGCATGCTCTGGTTGCATGTCGTGCTTTTGGTTCCGCGTTAGTTGTATATATGGCCGTGGTCTTCCATTCTCGTTCTGCCGGTAATGTTTCATTGGTTGCGAATTTTGCTCGATTTTTGTTGGTTTCTGCTGCTGCTGCTGTTGCGGTTCTAAACGCCGATTTGTTAATGTTTGCGTCGACACAATGGGATACGGTAGTTCGTCAGTTCCGGTCTTCTTCAATTGTCGTTGATTCGTCTGAATTGCGGGCTCTGCATATGGTATTGGTTGTCGTAATTGTTGTAGTTCGACGTGTTGACGCTGCTGTTGCTTACCTTGATCTTCTTCGATCCACGGCGCTTGCGGAGCAACCGGTGATAACTGGTTGATTTTGAGAGCAATTAGCTCTCGCAAATCGATGTCGGGATCCTGTTAAAAAACCAATGAAACATACCAGAACTTTTGCTTTATATATTCTAAACTCCAAATATAATAAAATGAAATTTTTTTGGTCGCTTTAGTACTAAACATCGCGTTACCTCCCCTATTGAAAATTTCTAAATCAGCCGCTGATAGTACACCCCAGTCACCGCTTCTTACCCTTGATTTTTCATTCTTGTTCGTTCTAGACGGACGAACCGGTTGTTGATAGGATCTTGCGTTCTCGCGTGGCTCCGAATTTTTCAACGTATTTGACGACAAATCCGAACTACGACTTGCAATATCACTTCCTGTGGTTCGGCTCCTTAAGTTGCCCTCGGGTTTTTGATACCCCTCCCCCTCTTGTGACCTTCGGGAATATACATTCTGAGGCCACAAGTCACCAGTAGATTTTTGTTGCTTCAACTCGGACAATACGTTGCGGTGTATTTCAAGAGTTGCGCTATCAACTACTGTATCTGCGTGAATGTTTCGTGGAGGTAAACTGCCGTATTCTAGTGGCTGGCTGACATCCATTGTGTACGAGTTAGGATTAGGATATGTATCGGTTGCAAAATGACGATGTCTGTAATGTATTACAAATATTAACCTATTTCCGTATAGAGTATAGTATGAGCCGCATCACGACAATTTGTCGACCGACACTCGTCGATTGATAACCTGTAATCCCAAATTGCATGCAGTCGACAATTCGCCGCTCATCATATGCTTAGGTTTCGGATTAGGCTTAGGATAGCATTTAAGATTATGCATGCTCAGATTAGCTAACAGGCTCTAAGATAGTGTTGTTGGGCGACAAGTTTTCGGGGACGAATTGTCGTAGAATCAGTATGATCATCTAATTGGAAACTGTATACGCGCAACAGATACACAGTGTTGAACACTTGTTACGCATATATGAAATGTAAACTCTTCATCATGACGTCAGAGCCAAGTCGGGCTGCTGGCAAGGGCGTAGCCAGGGGGAAGTGGGCCATGCCCCCAATGGTTTTGGAAAAATTGTATTTTTGAATAAATTGAAACAAGAATGTCCTGTGCGTTTCACTCCGACTCACTAGTTGTTGACGTCTTTCTATTAACTGAACAAACATTGCTTTATTGGTATATGTAACAAATTTGTATTCAATGCATTATCATGGGTGAGATAAGGGTGATTTTTCATATAAAAAGGCATTAAATAAAGTCTTCAAACTATGTTAGGTAGTAATGGACATCGGATATTTTTTCATATCCCGATATCCGGTAATTTTTACCGGATATTTAACCCAATAGAGGCTGTTTATTTAAAAATTTGCCTGCTCCACTCGTAAAATGAAGCTGAACTTTTGAAGCAGTATATATACAATTTTATAGTGACCAAAAGATTCTTCATCTGCAAAGTCCATCGTAGTGTTTGTGATTTATGTATATCAAAGTGCAACCGAAATTTTGATTCCGATTAGAATTCCAATTCAAAACGAGTTACGATTTCGATGCCGATTGCACAATCAATGGGAATTGTAATTTTGCAATTTTAATTTAATAATGCTTTGGTTGCATAAAAATCCCCTCGATCTCAACACAGCCAGTAGCCAGCACACCTATGGCTGACGGACAGCCAAACTTCAATAGCTGAAAATAATGGTAAACAAATTCTTCCCGAAATACCGGGGACGAATGCAACTTTGGAATTGGATTTCAGTTGCTATTGAAAATATTCATGTGGTAAAAGGAGGTTCAAGCTCTGTTTCTTCGACTTAGTCAAAGATTTTAGTCAGACTAACAATTAGCCGAATTATTTAACAATGTAGAAAACTAAATCTGCAAACCTAGTCATTTTGACTAAATTCGTTTTGGCAATAGAACTACCAGCGTTTTATTATTCAGCTAAAGGCCACTGTTACCTTTGGAAGTGTAAAGCTACCTCGTACGGTAGCATTTTGGGACGGCAAAAAAGTTTACATGGGCCCATATTCCTACTTAAGTCTATACCTAAGTATAACGCTTAGTCTATACCAATCTTAAGCAAAACACAATATTGGAATGGGAAAGACTGAAATAACTTACTCATTTTTCTCGAGTTCTTGTGCTTCTTGTTTCTTGATTTCTTCATCGACAAAACTGAAACTTGGATCGCTTGGCGTTTGTTCGCCACCATTTTCAATGGCGCCACGTATCCGGTCACTATTTGGACTCCTCAAAACATCGCTGAAAATAAGAATTCTAGTAAAATGGGATAAAAACAAAACAGAGATGTATTTTATAGGAATCTACAAAAATTCTTCGCCCGACAACTCGTCGCCCAACAGTGTCTGCAAGTCATATAAATCTAAGCATAATCCTATAAGTGCAATCCTAAGCCTAAACCTAAGCCTAAACATAATGATGTGCAACGAATTGCTGTGTATATAGAATTTCGGATTACAAATTGTCGAACCACAAGTTGTCCAGTGACGAATTGTCGTAATACCATTTCATAGAAATGTTAGCCAATGTTAATACTCTGAGTATTTTTTCCAAGAGCGCTAGCTAAGCCTCAACTAAGTCTGGGCCTGAGCGTAGGCATAAGCCTAAGTAAAAAGACTAAAGCGTGTGCACATTATTAGAGTCCCGCGGTAAAATGGTACGCCACTCAGAGTAACATGGACCCAAATCGTTGACCATGACAACAGTTATAAGGTTTCTGAACACTGTACATAACAACACATAGTTAAAAAATTTGACAGCAGAAATATTTTAGCCGCACTTGTAAATCATGCGAAACTTTAGCTCCCATCCAGAAAAGTTTTTGCCCCTTTCAGCATGTTTCGCTCGCCACGAGCCTGACGCAAGTTATTGTGAAAGATGCACAATTAAAAAGCAGGAAGACGTCCGTTCCCGACAAAATCTTAACATGCTAGAGTGTACCAGAAATTATCAGAAAACGCATTCGGAGGATTCGCATAATTTACAAATGTAACTAAATCTACTTCCGCTGACTCCATAATTGTTCATCGGAAAATGCCCCCTGCCCGCCTGTTGACTACTTACTAAGGTTCATGGGTCTCAACGTGTTTCAGATGTGCTCGAGGCAACGCCTCAGGTGCGGAGTGAACTGTTGGTGAGTTGCGCCACGAGTCACTTCCATACGATCGACGCGATGTAAACAACTCAGACGTTTGTCTTGACGCTTCGTGAGGACCTGTAATGATACTTATATATTCATAACAGCTCTCTAAAAACTTAAACTTAAATTATAGCTTAACTAAACTTGAATATTAGTTTAAGTAAAACTCATATGGCTGGTCGGACTAACTAAACTAGAATTTTAAGTTTTGCTTAAACTAACATATTTTTAAGCTTAACACGAGTTTAAATAAGCTTATTTTTGGTTTAAGTAACAAATCTATCGCAGAAATTATGTGTATCTAAGAGTTCGTTAAGCTTAGCTTAAACTAAAAATACGTACCATTTTAAATTAGTTTAAGCGTAAACCAACCTGTTAGTTTTGTTAATCCAGAAAGTTCGCTTATTACTGTTGGATTTTAGCTTAACCTTAAATCAACTTAGTTTAAGCTTTCAGAGAGAGTAGACGTTTCGTGTTCTGCGAAGCGTGGAAATATGAATATTTTCTCACCGGAAAAATTCACACGATTTATGGCTAGGAGACATGAAACCATGCCATGTTTTGCTTCAGAAAACCTCTGTTTGGAGAATATTCTACCTTTGGGTTGCCAGATAAACTGGCAGCTGCAAATCTGAGGCGTAGCGCGCAGGAGGCGTGCTCCGCTATCAGAAAACAATCCTAAAACAGGGGTCACCTACACGAATTTGTAACATATATTTTAAATGACGAAGAATCATCGTGAGCAAAACAAGCGAAAAACGAAATTCAATTCTTAAGAAACTTACGTAACCGAACTGAATCAAAATCGTCGTCGTTCTCGACATAATTTGGATCAAATTTATCACCAAATTTAGCCGGTTTCGGACTGTAATGATACAAGGTTTGACTTTGTAGCGTTTGAACTGACAACTTTGAAGGAAACACTGTCCGGCTAAGTTCCCGAACTGCTACCGGAACTAATTCGAACGCCATAGTTGTTGAATTTGAAAGAAAATGTGAATTTTTATACTTTAGGTTTTGATAATTTTATAAAACTTTGGTTTTTTGTCCAATTTTCCTGAAAATTCTAAAAAACATCTTGATATCAGCAGCTGTAAGAACAAAGAGCAACATAAAATACGTCCAAAGTTGAAATTATGTCTTGTGTTAAAGTCTCAATGTTTTTGGCCAGTGTAAAGAACAAGTGCTGAACAGTATTATAATTATATTCCAAAGCCGTCGTTTATAATTTTGAGAATTTAATTCCTTTTATCCTATTTTTTTCATGCGTTTCTAAAATTCTGGTGTAAGAGATTTTATTTCGCTGCTGGAGAGAATTTCCCTTGTTCTTGTATAGCGAGCAGGAAAATTTTTAACAGACAATAAAGATAAAGTTGGTAAAGGGCTTAATAATTAACTAGCTTGTCGGACATTTGAAGATATCTCAGCATATATGCTAACTGTCCAAGCCCTATAATTTTCATTAAGCAAAGAAACAAACGTCATTTATTGATTTTATGTTTTAAAATATATTCGACAAAAAGTTGAAAAGCAACACCTACTGAAAATTAATGCTAAATGGTATGAATATATGTCGTGCTCCAAACAGCTACTTGCCCCAGTTGGCAACTGGGACGTCCAAAGCAACAATCGCTTTTCGGCATAGCCCAAACCACTACTGGAACTCAAACTGTTTTTAATTGAAGGTACAGACCAAACAGCTTCTGTTTGTGATTGGTTGTTCAGGTTTGAATGTGCTCAAGAAAAATGACTTGCTCAATAATTTTTTGGCTTTATACAAGGTTTGCAAAGTATAAATTGATGTTTGCATAGTATACAAGTGAAGCATTGTGAGCGTGCGCCGTAATGTTTAATCGGATACAACGTTATGTGGCTTTTGTTTTGATTAGCCAAATTGCGCCTCTGTAATTGTAATTCTTCACCGAATATAAACATTGTTTAATTTGTAGTTTGCAAATATGGTGAAGCCATATAATTACTGTGCAAGTGAATTTCTCGAATATAGTCAAACCTAAACAATCACTCAAATTAGTCTGCATTCCAGTAGTTGTTTGGGCTGCCCCGAACAGCAATTGCCGTTTGGGTTTCACAGTAGTCAATTGGGGCAAATAACTGTTTGAGGGACAACATATGTGTGTGTTTTTAGAAAATCTTCGAAATCGTCTGTATAAAGGTAGCGCTTTCCAAAATCGCACTGTATTTTCACTAACAAACTTAAAGTTGATTACAGTATTACTCCATGCAGTTACCAATGATATCAAATATGGTCAGCAATGAAAGACGGGCGGTCGCTAAGCACTTGTGGTTTCAACAGAACATTGGCGACAACACAATATTACTGTTTATAGAAATCATTTTGAGTTTGTATTGTGACACCAAAAATGGCTAATATTGCATTAATTCTTCCTGCAACCTCTGAATTCGGCGATGCATTTAGTAACACTTCTGGTCCATACTGAAAATCACATTATCAGCCTAGCATAGATGCTACATGCCCGCAAAACAAGCAAGTGTTAAACTTTTGCAGTTTAAGAAATAATATAAAACTAAAGCACTGGAATCTTTCGCAATCTATACTATTAACAGCTTCATAGATATATACACAGCAATGTTTGCATAAACTTCGTGGTACGAAATGCGCAAACTGTATATGCTTTTAGATTGCACTGCTAGCAATCCACTGTAACCTGTGTAGAGCGGAAGACATTAGATAACAGATGTGATATAGTTTTCAGTCGTGGGCGTTGTCCAAATTCTCGGTTAAGGGTGGCCTCTTTAACTGTATAGTTTGTGTGAATCAGCTTTCTCAGCAAACACCATGTATTTTTATTGAAATAAATTTTTTTAAACCATCGATAGGGTATGATCTTGTTAATCCCCATATGCGTATACGCCCTAATACAATAGGAATGCTTATGTAAAATTGATAATAAAGATATAAAAAGAAAAATATCACAATTTATCATCAAGCAGTACTTTATTACTTCCTTCTTGGGGTTGCGCTATACAATTATAACGAATTTCAAATACGATTTGTTATAGACAGATGTTCGTTGCTTCATGCGCCGGATGTTGAACCAAACCCCACATGTTTACGGTATGGCGTCTACCTGTCAACTATTAGCATCAAATTTTCAAACCGTCAAACTTCTACAATTACGGATCTCAAAATTGGCACCGAAGTATGACTCAAATGCGAAATATGCGCTAGATGTGGACTCTTCGATAATACTGCCAAGATGAAAGCAAATATGCCAATGTGAGAAATTGTTCGTTAATAACAGAACTCTTTGGTAAATTATTGCAACATAAAATAAGATATTTTTACATCACAAATTTAAAAACTTTTTCGCCTTCGCCACAATTGGTAACCTTTCAGCAATTTTTGCTACAATCAGCTTTATAACTGTTTGTAAATTGACTATTAAGATTTAAAGATCGCTTGTGCTCGGATATTTGCACAGGAATCTAAAATTTACGGTTTTATGGCTGCTTGTGGTGACGTGTAGCTAATTAGCCGCTTGGGGGTTTTACCAAACTAAAAAAGCAAAACCTAATAGCAAGTTTAGCCGTCGCCAATCAATACTTATCCTATATGTGCTCGAAGTTGAATACTAAGCATTAATATAAGTCTGATTATAAGTTGCCTATGCATATTAAACAAATTTCAAAGTGAACGCCTGACTTGTTCATTACAAAGTAGGCGGAAAGTGACCTACTGACTTGGAACGTAATAAACTCTAAAATCTTTGAAATTTACAAGTCTATAAGCCGCTAAAATAGAACCGTTGCAATATTTCAAACTAAGGGCAATTTGGACATGTAAGTACTTAAATTATTAGCAAACTTCAAACTAAATAGGTACTACCTACTCTTAATATAAATATTTTATTTTTCGATCAGGAAGGACACAATAGCTGCTTCAAATAGCTTAGAAATCAATTTTTGCACAGGTTAACATTAACGAGAATGTGTTGATCCACACGTCGAAATATTTGCAAAACACGCTTTGAAAACTGAATATTATGATACTCAAAATGGTATGTTTGGATTTTTGTGGTTTCCCCATCCACAGTGGAAAAGTCTTCCTCTACAAATGGCACATAAAATAGTTGAGGGCCGTAGCAGTAGTATAGGCATTACTTCTAAGCCTAAGACTAATCTCCTAAGCCTATGTGCTAGGCTAGCGTATGCCTAAGCCTAAACAAAACATTTTTAGTGGCTGCAACATGCCAAAGTGCATCCTCTAAAGCCAATTTTTATTCCTTTCTATCCGAACGATCGACACCCTTAAAATATATACATTAAATCCGGGTAATCTTGCATGCGTATTTCAGGTCTCCCGTCCAATGTTTTGGCATCCGTCAACAATAATCCTGACTGCAAATGCTAAATTCAAAAACATACGTGTGTTACTTCACAGTTTCATGCCTACTGTAGTGACCCGAATAAGTGGGGGTGGGGTAATAAGAGGGGGTCCCCATTTTGAGTCCCAATCAATAGGAGTCCGTATCCCTAATAAGAGTCCGTAAGCGGATAGAGTCACTAAACCGTAATTAGAGTCCATATATGTCAATTACTTTAATTGTAGCGCACAAATGACTAGAGGATGAAATAAACTAAACTTTAAAGCGTACTTAAATTTTGAAGGTACATTCGTACCTTGCATTATCCCTCAAGCTTTTGATCCAAGGCAAAAAACGTTTAATTCAACGGATAGTTGCAATACCGGATATATATCAGTAAGAAAGGGTGGTGGAGCGTGGGTTAAAAACAAATAACAGTCCATAACCGAATAACCAGGGGGGTACCTCTGGAGAGGCCAAATAAATATCAGTCCCCCCTCTGATTAGGGTCACTACAATACTGATATAAGCTTTAGTCACTGAAGAATGCTTCAAGCATAACGCCTTTTGTCCAGGCGGTCTTTTGTTCGGACGACATTTTGTCAAACCAATCTTTTGTATATACAGTGGTGTTTTAGGACAAATCTTTGGGCAGGACGCCAAGAATCATATTTGTAAGGGTTCAAATCTGCGAGGGAGACAAAAATTTGTATCATTCTGGCATTAATTTTCCACGGATTATCCTTTATATACAAGTGCGATTTATATAAGTGTCGTCTATATTAGCGCCATAATGAATCGCTCAAAAGCCACAATGATCCGTGCGCATGCAGTTTTATTACTCGAACACACGTTTCTGTTTCCAGTAACAATCGGTGTTCGTTTTCGTTATGAAAATATTAGAAATCCTGAGACCGTTAATGTCATAGTTATATAGTTGTAAATCACTTAAACCATGATTCAGAGATGTTCAATTTTAAAAAAAACCACAATTCTTGTCTAAAACCGAAAAAAATCGGTTGCATCCGTTATTTTTCAAGCAAAACATTTGAAATCACGGTGAATATTGGCATATTTCAATTGTAATGACAGAAAACACGAATTATCTCTTATAATATCTTCACATACTTATGCGGCGTTCACAATAAAAAATTTGGCCTGGCCACAAAATGTGACGCGTTTCCCATCACCGTTATTTTACGAACCTCTTTTTCGCGCAAACTTAAACGTTTATTTTTGCAAAATTTTCCCCCGAAAGTCCACCATTTTAGCAAGTAAAATGTAGCGCACGAATTCATTGCACATATGCGTATTGTTTCTACGTCTAATACAAACTACTTGAAATATTTTAATTTTTAATTTCTGTTGTTTTATGCAATATTGTACTACGTAGAATGGTTTGAAATATTTGTCGCTTTTTTGTTTCTATAGCAATTTACTATCTGCAAAGATATAATAGTCGATTACAGCACCACTGTGTACACAAGGGAAGGAATAGACAGGATAAATCCCTTCTAATAATTTTTGAGAGACGAGGAAAAGCACTTTAATTAAAGGTTAAAAAAATTTGTAGTCCGCTACGTTCGCTCAGAATACGTTTACATGTGAGGTATACCTACTTCTCTGAAATCAAATACTGAACTGCGCCTCTACTAAGGGGTAGGTATATGCAAAGGTCTATTCAGCGGAGAATGACCCTAAACTTCCAGGAATTTGAAAAACGCAATTTTATAGGCTTTTGAAGTACCACTTGCTTATATGGTTTGTATCATTTATACAGCTAAAAACGTCTATGTTAAACCAGTGAAATAGCGATTGTAAGATACTGTCGGCAAACCGATTGCAAACGGAATAAATTGTCACGTTTCATTTTAGTCTCAATACTTATAAAATGACAACATTTTTGGATCACGTGCGAACGGCTCAGTTCAGCAGGCAACAAATTGACGGAATTATCAGTGAACTCCATGATCCAAAAATGTTGTCATTTTATAAGTATTGAGACTAAAATTAAACGTGACAATTTATTCCGTTTGCAATCGGTTTGCCGACAGTATCTTAAAATCGCTATTTCACTGGTTTAATTTTAGTCTCAATACTTATAAAATGACAACATTTTTGGATCACGTGCGAACGGCTCAGTTCAGCAGGCAACAAATTGACGGAATAATCAGTGAACTCCATGATCTTGAGTTGTACAATGAACCCGACCGTGCTCCAAGCAGCGATTCAAGCTTTAACGAGCAGTTGGAATTGACTCGTATACTGTGAGTCGCAGAAACAGTAAGCTCACGGGGGGATTTTACGTTGTATACGTTGGCCATTCCGGCCTAGCCCACCCAACAAGCATCAAAACAAAAGTTTCGATATAAAATTTAGCACTAAAATGACGTTCGGCTTTTCGCTCGTTTCGCTTGCGAGCTTTCTCTACTATCGTATCTCTTGCGTTTCCCCTTTTGACGTGCGATATATGTTGTGCAATATGATTTCACCCAGCGGAATACATATCAGCTACATCGGCGAGCTACTGCAATATAATAAACTCACATATATGAAAATCCAAAAATTTCGAAAAGGACAGGCCGTGCGATCCGTAGCATATTTTTTCGATTTGTTTCTTTGCCCATTTGTTTTTCCTTGTATTTTGATGTTTTTGTGTTTTAGAATCCTGCAATTTTTCAAAACAACACCAAACGACTATACCGTGCTATTCACAAGCAGCAATGGCGATGCACTTAAATTGCTTGCAGAATCATTTGGCTGGCACGGTTCCCCGGTTCCGTGTGAATTTTGCAAAGCGCGACAATGTAAGTTTGCTTCGATAACTAAAGCGGTAACTGAATTTCATATACCAGGGCAGTGGATTATTAGATAAGGTGCCAAAACATTGATAGTTGCAATTTTATAAAATGTTTATGATAATCCTGTATTGAAAGGTATATTCTGGTTTTCATACGAAAAACTGGTCCTACGATACATTTGATTATTATGGTATTCCGGAACTAGCCATTGTAGATGGCATGTCCCCGAATAACTTGGAAAAATTCAGTTATGGCTACTAACTTTTGATTTTCCCACTTGAATACAGCATACATATAATATAGACTTACATCTATTACGTCCTGTTAAGGTTTTGTGCTGCTCATATGCGTAATAATTGTCAAACGCTGTATTATTGCATGTTATTTTTGCGGACGGTCAGGGGATTTTATTTTGAGTCTGAATCAATATGAGTCTATATCCTTTAGTAGAGTTCGTATTTGGATAGGGTACAAAATTTTTATCTAAAGAAGTCTGTAAAAGTTAATTACTGGTGATTCTATTATGCAAAAGTCTTCAAGGCCTAAACAACGTTCAGCCTCAAACTTTAAATCATGTTTGTAAAACGTAGCTAAATCATAGACAATGTCAGAAATATAAGGTGTGTGGTAAATCAACAACAGTACCCTTTGAAACAGCAAGGGTACTTCCTCCTATTCTAGTCACCACAGTACTGTAGTGACCCGAATAAGAGGGGGTAATAAGAACGGGTCCCCATTTTGAGTCCCAATCAATAGGAGTCCGTATCCCTTATAAGAGTCCGTAAGCGGATAGAGTCTCAAAACTCTAAATAGAGTCCATAAATGTCAATTATCCCAAATTGTAGCGCATAAATGACTCCAGGACCAAATAATTTGAGTTCAAAACTTTAAAGCGTACTTAAATTTCGAATGTACATTCCTACCTTGCATTATCGCTCAAGCTATTGAAACAAGACAAATAAACGTTTAATTCAACGGATAATGCAGTAACGGATATATCAGTAACGAAGGCCGGCGGAGCGTGGGTTAAAAATAAACAACAGTGCGTAACCGAATAACATGGGGGATACCCTCGGGAGAGGCCAAAAAATATCAGTCTCCCCACCTTATTCGGATCACTACAGTACACAGTTTGCGCTTATGTTCAGAGTATACAACACGCACGAAAAGGTTAACTAATTTAAATATATATGTTGAAAATTTGTTCGTTTTAGCAATACTGACAAATGTGCAACATAGCAACGCGACGTCAGGATCACAAGTGGACAAGCTTGTATCATACCGCGTTGACTGTGTGACTAAAATCGAACAACCTGCTTTGATGTACCTTTCCGATAATCACACTTCTGTGTTAGGTAGACACACAAGGGCGCAGCCAAAATATAACCTAACGGAATGCGATTTCACCAATGGTTTGAAAAATGTATCAATAAATATATTGGCTCATGTCCACAAAAAAGAAATGTTTGCTAAACATAAGCCTAAACCTAAGTCTAAACTTAAGTCTAAGCGTAAGCTTCACAGTCTATTTTGCACGTAGTCTAAAAGTTCAACTTTATGCACAAGAATTTTAAACGAGTAGGAGCGTAACCTATTCAGAAAATTCATAAACGTTGGAAAGTCGAATGCTATCCGGTACAAAAGTAGTATATAAATTTTTAAGAACAAATTACATGTGCTTTTTGTGACGGTCTGGAGGTCGCCTCTTTTAAATTTAGTCTAATTTTCGATCACAGTGCGCTTTTGAAAATTTTCTGGTCGTGTAGTAGTTTTTTTTTCATTTTTGGCTTTATATGAACATGAGAAACGTAATGGAAAATTGACGCAAAAGATTTCACACTAGAAACTAGCAATTAAAACAAGAAAACAAAATATTCTATTGTACAAGTGAGAAAGCCCCACCACATTTACGTAGTGCGGGGAAAACTTATAAAATGCCGTGGAACTTTGAAAAAAAGCAAACACTTATCCAAAACATTACAACTGAGACATGAAACATAAAAAGTGGGTTTGACGCCGAAAAAAATTCTATTTTTGATGCCCAAAATTTAAATTGAGAGACAAAATCTTAATTGGGGGGCGTTCGAACCGGGAACAAATCGAGATTAATTTTGAATATTTAGCTGATTATGTTTGCAATAATTTTCTGATTTTGTGCGTATATAACGCTTAAAAATTTTCAATCTGACGAAGTCAGTTCCTTTAGCTAAGAATGTTATGTCTTGGCGAAATTTTCTGGAACCGGTGCCAAAACTTCAGTTGTACCCTGCATCGAGGTATCCAGTGAGTGTTTCTGTGTAAGTGCAAGTGCATAGTGGCAATTTCAGCTTGCATGAATGCGGCTTTTGATAGTGAAACAATCTATATAACTGTATTTTTGATTGGTCTAACTAAATAACATACAGCACGCGTAAACCGTCTTCTTGACCCTTCCTGGAGCTGTTTGTTCCTGTTATAGGTCAAAATAGGTGAACGGCTTAAAAAGTAAAAACTCCTGCATAAAATACGTTTAAAAGTTTAAGCTTGAGTTGTCTTTTGATCGCTATGGAACTTTGTCTAACCTGTAATTTTTTTGTAATGATAGTTTTGGAATGTTTTTAAATCGTCGATCAACGCACCTCGCTGGCTTCAGCATTGCTACAAATAAAAATGGGTTCTTGACCCCATCAAACGTTTCCTCAAATATTTAACCTCATTGTAAAATTCTTTTGTAAGTTTGACCCATGTATAGAACAGGGCCGGAACAGTAGTATAGCCTATTCCTACTCATAAGCGTAAGCCTAAGCGTAAGCCTAAGTGAGCATATGGATGAGCCTATTCCTAAGCCTAAGCCTAAGCCTAAGCCTAAGCAAAAAAATAGTCTAAAGCTTAAACTGACTCTATTATAGCCCCTCCGGAAAACGATCCAGCCCTGTTGTATACATGGGCCGTAAGTTTTTAGGAATGCGCGAAGTTGTCAAACAACGAAATGCAGTAGCTTTAGTATCAACAGCTCAACCACCAGTGAATACGTACTCAATTGGAGCTGCGGAACTTGAACGTCGCATTGAGCGAAACAATGGAGCGAATAGTCCTTTCGGAAGATATGTGGACGATGGTCACCAGATGCCTTCAACTTCAACTGCTCCAGTTCCAACGTTCGAAGGGCACACAAGTCCTACAGGTTTGGAGGTTACAACGTAAAAAGCTCACTCGGTGTTCAAATTTTAAAAAAAGTTGTGAACAATTTCTATACTCTCTATTTTGAAACTCATTTTATAACTAATTTTTCTAAATCTGAAAATCTTTATCGTAAAAAATATATTTTCCCTTCATACATTTTCTTGCCTTCTAAAATCATTTTTGCTTGCTGTAATTCTTGGTTTGTTGGTTTCAGTGCTGTTTTCAGGAAGTAAATCTCGAACCACTGCTGATAAAACGTGTAGTTGTCGTTCGTTGTTTGTTTATCCAGCGCAGAGTAACTTTTGTGGACGGAAATATCCGTTAGACTGGATCAAAACAATACACAAACATGTATTGGGATCTGGAAAGTGGTAATTATGCCAGACCTATACGGTGCTCCACTTTTTTGGGCACTGTGCCGCGGCTATGACCCCTGCCCCCTAGAGAGGGGGCGTAATTCAGGATAAACCTCGCGTGATCTATGCTAATTTCGCTTCACGTTCGCTTTGTTCAAGAGTTTTCTAATTTATTACATATTCCGCCACCCAGGCCCGTAGCCAGCCCACCTTCCTAGGGTTGGCTAAAAATTGTTCAGGAGGGGTATTTAAAGGTTTTCAATGACTTACAAGCAAAGTTGAAAATCTTCTTGAGGGGGCCAACATTTTGCAAGCGGACTGCGCCCCTCTGGCCTTCACTTGGCTACGGGCCCGCTTCCACCGTGTAATTTGTTCACTTTTTTGGATTAGTCGCTCCGGCCCCTATAAGTTGCCCATCTCATATATTTGCAGGAATTGAATAACCTAGCCGCGGCAATGCTTAAAGGGGGGTGCTAAAAACGTTTGTGAGCGACATTGCAGGATATTACGGTTAACAAACGAGTTCAAACTTTTTCTATGAGAAGGAGTAATTTTCTTCCGTATATTTTTAGTTGAAGCTGTGCCGTAATGTGAACTTTTACCTGTGTCCTGCGTAACGACTTATAGTTGGAATTAAGTCATCAAAATAGGTGTCCAAATATTGTTGCTGTTTTCGGGTGCCGGGCCCCAGTCCCGTATACTAGACGAAGTTCCGATTGCGGGTCTCGGTCGAAGTATGCAAATTTAGGTCGAGACACTTAAAAGAGTAGCCAGGACCGGAATTCAGTATCAGCTCAGTTGACTGGGATGTTGCTACATATTTTCTCGTTTTGATTTTGCATTATTGTTTAAGAAATTTTAGAGAAATTTTTGCGAGATTGTAGCTTTTTGGACAGTAGACGAAGTCAGTTGGAATGGAACTAAGAGTTAAAACGGAGGCGGACATGTGTAGGAAATCACGGCGGTTATATTTTGGGTTGCGCATTGTGCAGGGATAAGCACAGTATTTTTATTCTTGGGCATTGTGAAACTTGGGGAAACTTAGGAGCGGGAGAGAAAAGTCTAGTGATTCTAACGGGGTTAGTGTCGATATCTTAAACCGGAGGAACCCATTCCAACGGAGATGAGTTTGACAGAATTTGATGTAATTCTAACGGGGTTAAGATTGTACGGCTTCTGGAAACATGGAGAAATATTAATACATTGTGGCCAGTGGCGGGGTTAACTCAGAATTCAGGCACAATGCTCACAAGGCATTTCGGACCAGGCTACTCTAATTAAGACAACTTATCTTTGTTTGTCGTAAAACTGTGTTATCATCTATTGGGGTAGGGTAGTAAACGGTTAAACTGCCGCGTCGCTGTATCGAAGCAGATAGCGTAACATCGAGAGAGAGAACTAAAACTAAGCTGTAATTTGGGGCCTGCACACTGAACAAATTATCAACTTTGCACAAAGACGGTTTAAAACAATTAATACCACACAGATTCCATAATATCGGAGTAAAAATTATGGCACAAACACCATAGTGCAGCGGTAACATGCTTGGTTCAAGTGCGAAAGGTCCAACGTACGATTCCCGTGCCGCGCTGTGGCTGAATTGAATCATTTTTATTATATTCAGGTACGTAGCGCTTGACGCAACTTGGCTTACACCAACAGCAGCTCTGGATTTATCAACGTATCGGCCTGATTTTATTGTTATTTCGTTTGCGAAAATGTTCGGATATCCCACTGGATTAGCGGCGTTAATCGTACGCAATGATACAGGGGCTGATGTGTTACAAAGACAAGGTTAAAACACACCTTTCTAACGAGACTAACTATTAATATAAGCCCAAAAAGTAATTCACTGAAAATTGTTTTGGCGAAAACAAGAGTCACTGTTCGAACAAGTGTAAAAAATGGTTGCTGCTTGAAACATATTGAAGACAAGAGTAAGCAACTGGAAGCATTATATATGTGTATTAAAATGTAGCTACACTGCAAAAAATGGTGAGTCAAACTGACTCTCCCTGACATAGGCTTTTTCGGACTACACAAATTGAGTCAAATTCGACTCCGTCAGAGTCAAATTTGACTCACTGAGCGACTCATTGAGTAGAATTTGACTCTGGCTGAGTCGAATTTTGACTCAGTTTGTGTAGTCCGGAAAAGCCTATTTCGGAGAGAGTCAATTTGACTCACCATTTGTTGCAGTGTAAGGTCCATTGTATTGTTGGCCTGCTAAGTCCCATTCATCAGTACGCCAAACTAGTGTTACTAAAGAAGACGTGTAATATGCCACGAGCTATCGAAAGTGAACGATGTTTCGCTCCTCCAAAGGTCGGCCAGAATCGAGCAAAACTACCACACCCGGTTTACATTTAGGTTAGATTTCGTAAGTTACGAATTGTTGTCCAAGTGATTACCGATACTTTGCGGCGAATCTATCAACAGGCCGGGCCACACCGGCCGGCCGGCGATTTTCAGTTACTGTTTTTTTCTACTCATATTTAGGTTGTTGCCGCCGTTGTGGTCTAGGCGAAATGTTATCTAAAACGCAAACAGAAAACCACTATGGCATGACATACAACAAACATGCAATGTTATTGCAAGAAATGCTATCACGAAATAACTTTTAATGAAAAACCATTCCATGACAGCTGAATTTTATTGTACAACGAATAATTTCGCTATCAAGAACATGTTGGCGGCCACTACGCCGGCTGTATCGGCCGTGTCGGCTGTCTAATGCAGCCGGGCCGTCATCAAGCTGCTGGCTTCGCCGCTGGCCAGCTGACCGGACTGTGGGCGGTTCCACGTCTAATCAAAAATGTCCCTTGTCACAAATACCACTAATAAACAATTCGCAAATAAACTGGACGGAAAACTTACAAATTAAACAACCATCGTTCACATTTTAGGCTATTTTTCAAACGGATCGTTCACATTTTAGGCTATTTTTCAAACGGATCGTTCACATTTTAGGCTATTTTTCAAACGGATCGTTTATATTTTAGGCTATTTTTCAAACGGATCGTTCACATTTTAGGCTATTTTTCAAACGGATCGTTTATATTTTAGGCTATTTTTCAAACGGATCGTTCACATTTTAGGCTATTTTTCAAACGGATCGTTCACATTTTAGGCTATTTTTCAAACGGATCGTTTATATTTTAGGCTATTTTTCAAACGGATCGTTCACATTTTAGGCTATTTTTCAAACGGATCGTTTATATTTTAGGCTATTTTTCAAACGGATCGTTTATATTTTAGGCAATTTTTCAAACGGATCGTTTATATTTTAGGCTATTTTTCAAACGGATCGTTTATATTTTAGGCTATTTTTCAAACGGATCGTTTATATTTTAGGCTATTTTTCAAACGGATCGTTTATATTTTAGGCTATTTTTCAAACGGATCGTTTATATTTTAGGCTATTTTTCAAACGGAAATGTTCAAGTCGCTTTGCCTGGACTAGATTTCCACATAACAATGTCTAGTTTTGTTAAAAAGTATGAATGAATGATAGGCATGCCTCTTTTTACAATGCTTAACTTCGATATGTAACAGAAACTTGCTAATCCCATCACTTGTGTTAATGAGTAGGGCACGTTTGACGAATCGTAAACAATACTGTTTATATTTTCTAAACCCTAGGCTTAGCGTTAAAACTTAAGCCGAAGGCTAAGCCAAAGCATAAGCCTAATGTCAAGCTTACGCGTGGCCAATTGTGCCCCATGGCTGCGGTCCTGGTTGACAGCAACTTTGTGGGTAATTTAATGAAGTTTAATTTATTTAAGGTTCGAAGATGGTATATCTTACTTCAGTGTTCTTAGTTTAAAGCATGGATTCAATGATATTCGACTTCATGGTTAGTATATACGCTTAATCATTTTCGTTTTTCTCATCGCTAACACTGGTTCACAATGGGCCAATTTTTTAATTTCTTATATATTTAACAGTCTCCTGGGTAGGCTTTAATTGTGCAACGGAAATTTGAGTGTTTGAAATTCTAATTTAAGGTACCAAAGTGGCGAGAGATCGTATCACTCAAAACTAAAATCTACGTTAAAGCTTTAGTACTAAAACTGCATTTGGATTCTTGCGCGCACCGTTTTTTACTATGCATTTACACATCATGTGGCCGATCCAGAAATATCCAAATCCGCTACTGCTTTTGAGTTACAAAGATAGTTTTCAAATTTGAAATTATGAATAATACGGTTAATGTCTACTGTCAAAATTGCAAACTAACAGGTTCCCAGTATATTTTCAGGAGGAATCGATCATATATGCAAACACACTTTCTCGTTAGCTTACAATCTTCGTTATCAACTGTCAAAATGTCGACATTACAATAACGCGTCAGTTGTCGTTGTGTACGCATCCTGTTACGCAGATGATATTAACCGTCAAGGCCCTGTGGTTAACTTTAACGTCCTTAGACCTGACGGCTCATTTGTTGGATATACTGAAGTGAGTTAGGACCAAAGTTGAGAAAGGTACCGCTGCCGATGTGAGACATTGAGTTATGACCAAGGTTGAGAAAAGTAACCCTGCCGATGTGAGAACAGGTCCCAATTCGTAATGTTGATCATAAACTAGACTTCAAATAAGCCTAAGCCTAAGGTTTAACGGTGGCTTAGAACAAAGTCAAAACCAAGCGTAAAGCTCAAAAATATTTTCACCACAAGTCTATTCTAAAGCAGCTTAGGCAATCACTTTAAGATAATGCTCCGATCTGAGCCTAATTATTAGCTTTAGGTCAATGACACGAGCAAAAATTACAAATGATTGGCCAATAATTTCTTAAGCTTTAAGTTGGATTTTGTTTCAGGTTCAACAAATGGCAGAAGTGTTCGGTTTACAAATTGGGTTTGGCAATTTTGGAAACTTAGGAGCATGCCAAGAATATTTAAACATTTCTGATCATCAGTTGTTGACCAATTACAAGGTATTCTATTTCTGGCTCGTAACCAGCTCAACATAGCGGTCAATATTTTTAATGCGGGCTCATATCCTTTAAAAAATTTTATATTGCTTTTTATGGAAAATGTTCAATTTATATACTGTGTTCACCGGAAAATGTTTCAGTTACTGTACACGAATGTAACTTACAGTGAATGTTCAGTTCGTTGTGTTTAAGTGAATAGATTTTCAGTCATTGGCTTGAAAAGTAACTTTAAATGCAGCTTGCTGACATAATTTAGATCGGGTTGATGTCCAAAAGTCCTTCGCTCATCGATGGAGAACCAACTGGATCGGTTCGAGCTTCTTTTGGTCGAACATCAACGCAAAGTAAACGTTGAGTTTTATGGTCGATAGAAGTTGAACTTAATTTCAACTACAATTGTTTTTAAAAAAATTTATTTTAAGTAGGCTTTCGTTTTACACTTAAACTTACCGCTGCGCTAGGGCTTAGGGTTCAGTTATACTTGTCATGCTGTTATATGGGGGTTTGAAAAATTTAGCAGGGGGTAAGAATTTTTAATTACTATCCCCATACTACTTATTTTGAGCCATTACAGCTTTGAGTATTAAGTTTACACTGCATACCCCCTTCGTTTTAAAATTTTCATATTTAGTTTTTTTGTTTTTTTGGGGGTTTCCCCCTTTCATTAAAATTTTCTCATTTTTAATTTTCTGTAAAAATTGTAAGTTCTTACGTATATATTGCATGTGTGTATGTGTGTATATACATATCTCGTGTGTATATTATGCATAGATGTGCGGTTGTTTGTATGTGTGTATGTATTAATTAATGTATTGTTGCTGTTGTTGTTGTTGTCAGATGCATGCACCGCTGTGCGCTGTAAGCCTTGGCTAACTGGCTGTTTATATTTGAAAAAACTTATGATTGTACGCTTGCAATATGTAGAAGAATGCGAAGGCGCAGCAGCTGTAAAGTTCTTTAGTGTACCGGTATTAACTGATTTTATGCTTAAGCCAGGGGAATGAATGGAGGTACGGTCACAGGGGTTTGGGTACCCTCTCTTCTCTTAAGAAGTACAGTCGGGTCAGATCTTACTAGTTTTAAATGGTAAAATTTCCAGCACGTTGCCCAATCTATACCGTATGTTTTGCATGTATTACTATAACTGATGCGGTGACCCTTTTTTGCTGCTTTTAAAAAGCAGTTTTGTAGTCTACTGCTCAAGCTTGTTGAAATTTGCTCACACATTCCGGCGTTCATATTACACAGCGTGAAAACTTTGACAGTACGAAGCTCACTTTTGCGTACCTTGGTATTGTAACTGATTTATAATGGGGTACTCAGGAATAAAGTTTTAGATTAGTCTAGCTACTAGGTTGTCAGTTTTTTACCAACACTTGTGCAAGCACTGTGTTAAGTCTGTTTAGGGAATGGCTAAATAATCAGAATTTCTTAATTTGTAAACGGTTGATTGACCCATTCCTTTTTCTTTTAATATTTTCTTTTGACTTTGTAGGACAGTAATTCCAAGAAATGAACTCGGTTTGTAAAACCCTGCGAAGTCAAAATATTGGAAGTTCGTGGAATTACTTGAATTTGTGGAATAATTTTTTTTTTGCAATTTGTAGATTCTAGTCAAAGCTTAGTTTTTAGGTATATTTTTGTAAATTTTAGCGAAAATTTTGTTTTGAATTTTGCGGATTTTCGACAACACATGGGATTTTTTGACTTTTTATGCAATTTTAAAGATCACGGTTGTTTTCAAAACCTGGGATTCTAGTCAAAATATTTTATTCGGAGGATTTACTTCAAATTTTAATTTCAAAATTTGTTCTAAAAACCCAAGTATTAAGTCAAAATAAATTTTTTGTATAATTTTGTGGTAAATTTTTGCTAGAAATCTATTAGAAAAAAAAACCATAAGATTTATAAATTAAATTAAGCATTTAAGTTTCGGAAATTCTTTAGAGTTTTGTAAAATCGATAAAGTTCATGCTACCCTTTCATTTTACGAGTATAAAAGGGTTGTGTGCTTGCGTCTAGAGAGGGGCTTCAGTTTTGTATCGCGGCAGAGTTGTTGCCGGTTGTTATTACGAATTGACGTTTAGTAGCTTCTGAGTTTATTTGGATTTATTCGCTTGGTTATAGCACAAGTGTGCTAGTGTTAGGAATTGCTATAGAGTTGTGTGCAAAATATTGGAGTTTTGTTTAGATAATTTGCGGTCTAAGTCTTGGTTTCGGTGAAGCCCTGGGAGTCTGAAAATTTTTGGACATATTTCCGGAAAAGTCTTAGAAGACAGTGTTTTTTGCCTACGGAAGTATAGACCGCAGATAAGTAGTTGATAGAAAAATAGCAGAGTTTGGTTTCTCCTTAAGGACACACTGCCGTTTTACTTATTCATTGCCTATTGGTAAATTAGTTTAGTTCGTTGCTGTGTGCAGTAGTAATTGGTGACCTGTGTGGCCTTAGTAGAGGTTTGTGGTGTTTGGTACAAGTAGTGACTACGAATTGTTTCACGACATTTACGCAGTAATCAGTGGAATTTTTGGGTTCGTATTTGAACATCCTATCGGAGTATTATTTAGTAATTGTGAAAAAGTCTGCGTATCCTGTTTTACTGAGAACTCTTGGGTCTGACACGTAGTGTGTGTGAAAATTTTATTTTTTATTGCCGAAGTGTACTATTTATTGTGAAGTATAAAGTTTGGTGATTTAGATAGTGGTATAGGAGTATAGAAAGTGTTTTTGGGTAACCCACGGAATACGCTCTTGGGTGTTATTGTAATCCAATTCTGGGTATATTTTTGGAAGGCACTCACGAGTGTTGACCGTGCGACGTTACAATGCGCTGCAGTCTGTCGCTTACTTCCTGTCACTATGCGTCAACGTACGGTATTGTACAAGAGCCACTCTAAGGCTTAAACACAAGCCCACATTTTAGGGTTCTGACTTAGGCTAAAACTTAAACTTATGTTTGTATTAAAGCTATAAGGTTGAGCTAACTCGTAGTCTTAGCTTTTTAGGATTTGGTTCAGGTTTAGACTTAGAGTTAAGTTTTAAGTTTGACGCGATGTCAATATACTTTTAGAGGACGTCGATCGTCTCGTCCGGATGATCGAAGACTGTTTTGTTGAGCATTCACCACCGGCGACAAAATGGCAGACGCTTTCGTCGTCGACGCTTGGAGTAGCATTGTCACTTCGAAACACGTCTACCAGTCCTTCCGCAGTCAGTGGTCGTTCAAACGCTCAACTCTCGCATTCGTCACATCGCGACGTGTTTGAGGGTGCTAAATTGCCCGATATTACAGTCACGGACGAAAAGGACGACCGAGTGAGCGTTTGTACTGATGCGAGCTGGTCGGCGGCCGATCAGGTAAGATGCTTATGGGCGTAGGTAGGCTTGAAAATAAGTGTGTAGTCAAACAACGAGCGTTTATGACCGCTATATAGTTTTAAAAGTATAATTAAGTTAGCAGCACTTTATTTTGTACATGATGCTTATTTTAAGTACATTTTTAAGCATAGAAATTTCCGGTCTTACTTTCTGTTTTTTTCAATTTGAACAATGTTCAATTTGTACAATGCTCGAAATTTCGTCACGTATACATATTTTGAGAAATAAACGCTTGTATATATACGTGGTAAAGGTTACAATTTTTATCACTCGCTAACAAAATCTAAGCTTGAAGGGATACCTTCGCGAAATAATAAAATCCTACCAACACCAGTGAGGTGTATTTTGTCTTTGATTTTAGCAGCACACCACTCGGTATGGTAGCATCGTTCACGAAGCAGGCAGTGTTGGATGCTTATGTCATGAAGATTTAGAAGAAGTTTTAGCCAAACAGCTGCAAAAACGAAAATTAACACTTCCAGGTAGGTCTAACCTTAGGCGAAATAACTTTGAACTTGACCTATAGACAGAGAAATGCCGCCGAGCTTATCCCTATTAGCAACATTTTGGCCGACCATTGAAAAAGTTAAGGAAACGCTTGCAAAAATGTTTCGTTTTTGTATGTGCATCTGAAATTTTTTCTACCTCTCTGATTTGGCAGACTGAGTACGAGCTGCTATTATGGTATAATTGCGGCTGTGCCCTGCAAATAAATGCTTCTAAATATTTATTAAATTAAAATAAATAAAGGCAGTAAATTGAAAATTTTTTCCATAAACTTTTACACAAAGGTATTTTGATGTTTTTCTGACACATGCTTTGTTGCCAGAGGTTCGAACCAGGTGGCTCTCGGATTAAATGCGTTTACCGTTACCACTCAGTGTACGATCTTGACCCTTGAACTCGAGTAGGTTCTCATGTTTTGCAAAAATCTTATTGTGTATAGTTTAAACACTGTGCATTGTATATCATTTTGCACTATACGTTCCAGTGAGTTGATTATAAATTCACAATGAGTTCAATGGCTGACTTTGAACGAAAACTTGCAGAACACAGAATTCTGAATTGATTCAAATCATTTTCAATTAATTAATCAACTCACCTGGAACCACGCCAACTCAAAGTGAGAATCAACTCAATTCAGTGAATGTTTACTCATATCACTCAGAAATAACAAACTCGCTCGTACACAGTTTGTGGCTAGTTGTTCGTAGTGCACTCCGCGAGAAGGAATAATATTAGCGTATCAAAAAATTCGATACTAAATTTTAAACTTTAAATTTTTAGAAATTATTATCAACGACGGCCTACAGAGCTCGTTGCGTATGTCTGACATGTGAGAAGCAATAATATCAGCGTATAAAAAACTTAAACACTAAGTCATGAAATTTTGAATTTTAAGAAATTACCATTAACGACGGCCGGCTGCGCCCGTTGCGCCTGTCTGAATCTGACTCACAAGATCCGGTGCTGTCCGGAAGTTCGTGCGAAATATCGGACGCAGAAGATGACTCGGTATTCTATGAATGCCAAGATTTACTTTCGTCGTTTGTGGCTCCAAATGGAACTACTGTATCTGGCAGACGTGGGTACATTGGGGAATATCCGATTTATGTATCTGAATTAATGATTTATCCGTTATGGCAAGCATCTCCGGTGTCAGTAAGTGACTATGTAGACTCAACGGTATGCAGCACCAAATGGTGGATTGGTCACGTGACGTAACAGCCAAATTCGCAGTATGCCGGTGGGAATTTGGACCACTAACAAACTGATAAGGTTTAGGTGTTTCAGCGGTTCGGTGATGTTGAAAATGAGTCTGGATTTTGGATCGCTTAGCGCAGCTATAGTACACCCATCATCTATTTTTGACAGGAGTACACAGAAAATAAACTGTCTTGCAATTTCAAGGCTACTACTTTCTTAAATTTTAAAGACATAAATGTCTGGTATTTCAGATATTAAAATAGCCTTAAACAGATAAGAAATCTGTGTCTGAAATGGTTAAAACATAAATGTTTTATATTCAAAAACTTACTGTTACCAATTTATAAGATATAAATTTCTTTATTTCAAGAAATATATCTTTATCTTATATACAAAAGTTAATTTTTTGAAATTTCACCGTGTAAAAAGTTGCCCCGTTTTAAATTCTTAGGAGCGTGTATAAATAATCAAATTTCAAGGAATTTCGATTTAGTCGAGGCTCAGCCAACCCAAGTTTAGCTCTAGGACGTATCTTAGGTTGCAAATTTAGGATATTTTGTTGGGCTTTAGCCCCAATTTTGGAGCCGTTTCCCTGGAAAATTTTTGTTTTCTATTTCAATCACATTCGTCTTATATTTTGGAATTATTTGTTTTAATCGTTTATGAATCAAAGTCTTAAAATTCATACTGTAAGAAGTCTGAAAAACTTCAGACCCATATTTCTGGAAAACTTAAGAAATAAAAGTTTGGAATTCAAGACATATGCCTGGAGTCCGTATTAAGACATAATTGTCTTTAATTTCAGAAAATATTTCTTGATTATAAAGCAACTTATTTCGTGCGCAGTAACTTTCAATCAGTGAATAGCGAACATTTAAATAACGAAAAGTTTAGCTAAATAAGTACACTGTTAAATATTTTGCGAAATGATTGTTGGTCAGAGCATTGCATCACTCTGTTTATCAATAGCTAAATTACACTGTTTGAGCCAGAAAGCAAGAAAATTGAATCAAATATTTTCAGCAGAAAAGTACTAAATCGAAACAGCTGATAAGGTATTTACTGCAGTAAAACATTGAACGAACAGAAATATCCTTGGTATAATTAAAATTGTAGACTTATGGTGCCTTTTTAATATAAACTAAAACTATTACCTTCTTGTTATGACCATAACTCATATTTGGTATTGGTTTTGGTTAAAAAAAGATGAGTATCAACTTAAGTCGGAACGTAAGTATTTACTTAAGGCAACGTTTGTAAGCGTAATAGCTCGACTGAATAGAATGTTGTTGAAGTGCAAATTAAGGGGCATATGACCAAAGAAAAATTACCAAACGGTTTAATTCATTATAGTCGCCGCACAATTTAAAACGATCTAAGCGTAAGTAGATAATAGTTTTATGCTTATAGGTAGCAACCTGGCCCGTAGAGCCTTGGGGTCTCCTTTTCGACGGACATCTTATGGTTCTTAATCATGGTGGCGTTTGTATGAATCAAATCAAAGAAGCGAATCTGTCAAAAATTGCAGTTGCAATTAGTGTTGAAAATAGTTCATTTGAATTGAAGGCACCAGGTCAAACACAACCGAACAGTAAGTTTAGTAAACGTTCCATGAACAGTGTATAGTCCACGGCGTATGGTACTTATCATCAGTTGGCAATAACTATTCTTCACTACAGTAATTTATTAGGGTGCATTGCATGGGTACCGGCATGGAGATTTGAAGCGGTCTGTGAACCTCCATAAAATATTTTGGGCAGTCGAGTAACCCTTAAAATTGAGAAAATTAGAATTTTTTAAAAATAACGTTTTGCATTCAACATCTAAAGTTTCGAACGACTATGTTACGATGAAAAAGTTGTTGTATTCGAACACTGTATTTGAATGAAATCATCGCGGTTTTAGTGTTAAGATCTTGGGGTTATTGATATTAGTTACTTTTACGCATGTTGTACTTGTTCACTTGCGGCTTTTAATATATTGCTGACTACAGCATAGCCAGCGCTAGGAGAAGGAATTGAACAACCATACTTTGTTATTTTTGTCAAGGAAATTAACAAGATTTATCAGTTGGTATCCCAAAAACCACCCTTGGAGTTTAGTAGAAAACGTAACCACTTCCAAAATTCTGGCTGCGCCGCCTTATTGCGGCCAACACTTTAATAGGTGCATCGTGTTGAAGAAATAAAGGTTTGATAAATTCCTTCAGTTTATTTTTAACTTTAGAACAAGGTTTAGGCTTTCGTTCATTATAGTTTAAACCATAGGGACGATGTGACTCACAAATTGTTTGATTTTGTAGGCGTGCGAGTATCCTACGAAAATGCATCTGCAGAGCGCTGGAATCGTTCAATTCCAACTGCAAGTCAAGTGATTGCAGATTCTAAACGGTAAAAACAAAGTTGAGGGCTCAGACTCTGAAATGTGTCACCAGTTTTAGCGACAGATTTCAAACTGGCAAAGTTATGCATTTGCCAGATCTTAAGCACCACCTGGTAATATTTTCTACATGCACGTAATGGAGAAATACTAACGGTGCGTCCAAGGAACATTTAGGAATTTCGGCGTGCCACCGCTTGTTAAATTTTCTGTTCGGACAGAGTTTTATGAAAAAAATCTGCTTTAATTAATGATATGCCTAAATTTTATTGGAAATAATTTGTGTGTTCATATTTTCAAAATACTAGGTTTTTAAGAGTATTTACAAAACAACAAAATTCATATGTTTTCAAACTCGAAAGTAAAAACTCAATCTGCCTTCTTCGGAGGAAAGTTGTTTAGTATCTGACGTCTAGTCTTACCTATTTCATTTCCAAAAATACAAATGTCTACTTTAAGCTCTAAACGTTTGGATGCGTTCTGTATATGAAATCATTTAAAGGAAACATTTATTAATATACTATAGGAAGAAAATATTAATTAATATTTTAGGGAGAGAAAAACTTTAATTCTGAACACAATCTTTAATTTTTAGGGTCTCAGTGGTGGATTGCAATGATGCCGCTAATCAATTTATACAGAAAGTTCTGGCGAAACCGACCTGCAGGCTAGTTCACCGGATATATCCTGCAATTACTGGCGGTATGCTTGATTCAGTGCTGATTTTAATTAAAAGTGTACTTAAAAGAAAGTTGCGTTTTTGCAACAAGACACACCTTTCCGAAAGTAATATTTTACATACATGTAGGTCTGATATACCACGGAGTCGTACACTGTAGAATTGATATAAATGGTTCATTTTAGAGCTTTAAGTTTCTGACGCTGCTTGGAGCGCAAGACGCGTTTAACATAGCGCTTTATTTTTGACATGATTTCTAAATTCAAATGTAGATTGATTCAGGTTTAAGTTCGGGCAAAGCACTCCCGATCGACTCGAGTACTTCTGGTTCAATAACCCTTATTTCGTTGGTCAGCGTACGTGAATTTGTGGGAGCAGCTAGACGCCATTTGAGGAGCCGGGCCCATGTTTTGACCCAAAGTGATTTAATTAAACGACTTAAACCAAATATTATTATCGATGGAGACCGTAGCTCGCTGGCGCCGTTCGCTGAAGATACGTGGGATTTTGTTCAAATTGGATCGATCCGGTTTCAGGTTAGCTAGAAAATGTGAACCCTTATAGGCAGAGGATGAGTAGGTGAGGTCTTATTTTATAGGCGCACTGCCAGAATTTTTATATCCAGGTTTAGGTAACCAGAAGTTATAATGAAAGTTAAGTTTCGGATTTTTAAATCGATGTATTCCGTTAAGAAATTAACTTTCATGTCTGCGCACTGTAAAGCAGGAAGTAACAATTAAATTTTGTTTCCCTTAGCAAAGTTTTAACTATATCTGTAAGTCATCCGAAATACCCGCAGGCATCTCTTGAAGTTTTTTGGGACCCCCTCGGATCTGTCACTGAAAAATCCTGGATTGGCTGCAGAATGTGCGTTTCTTTATGCAACGTTTTTGTTCAATTTATGTTGTTCTCCCGTTTCTAATATTGTTTCTGCCGCAGACACAGTGTGTAACTACTAAATACTCGTTTCTGTTATAGCCGTGTGGTCACTAGCGTAATAAGCGAAAAACATCTTTGTCCCGTTGTCTCATGTATAGAATAGGGCCGGAATAGTAGTATAACCATATTCCTAAGCCTAAGTCTAAGCCTAAGCGTAAGCCTAAACGTATGAATGAGCCTATTCCTTTGGCTAATCGTAAGCCTAAGCCTAAGCCTACGCAAAAAAATTAGCTAAAGCTTAAGCTGACTCTATTATAGCCCCTCCGGAAAACCACCCGGCCCTGTTCTATACATGAGCCGTCCCGTTATAGAAATATGACAAACTTTATCTTTCATTAAATTTTACGTTGTTCCTGCAGTTTTTATTTAAACCAAGAAAATTTTACGGCTGCTGGCCATAAACTTTTGGAGGATCAAAAATATTTTTTCATACTTCACAATCCTTAACCAACACATCCTGCGTTAAAAAATGTTCTCAGCTAAGGCGGTTTTGCAACCTCATCATCTTTGGGTTAATATTTGTAGAATGTTCGAAACGGAACCAGTCAAGCAAAAATACTGTGCATCGACCCGAATACAGGAGAAAGTACTCCGGAAGTGCTCGTAGCACTGCGAAAACTAAAACGCGGTCAGGTAAGATGGTTTATGAAATTAATTTCCGCATGCGGTTTGAAGCTTTATTGACAGTAACTGAAAATTTTTCCATTACAAATACTGATTGTTTAGAACGGTACGAAGACACATCGAAGTATATATTTATATTGACCTAATTGGCAGAGGGAGCTGGAAGCTCTGGTTCATGTTCAATATTTTGACTTTATTATACACTACTTTGGACGCTGGAAATTATTTAGGCATTAGCAGAATATTAGCAGAAACGGTCATTTGTTGTGATCTACATTTGCAGAAGACAGCTAATCAAAACTTGCAGCTGTAAAACCTCAAATCTACGTTTTGTATATACAGTGCATGTTGCGAGTGCAAGTGTAGTGTGACTATATTTCTTCGTTTATAACAAGCATTGTCTAAATGCCATACTGTTATTGCCCAAATTTGAGCCACAGTTCTCAAGTTGTCACATTTGAGTAACTGAAGTTTCTGCAATTATTGCATTTAAGCAGTTTTCGTGTAAACAATAAATATTGTGTTACACCATGTAAATATAGATATGTATGTGTAATTGTATATCATGGTACAGTCAGAGGTAAAAATAACAGAGCTGGAGAGCACCAACTGTTTCCAAACAGATCTTGGAGTTAAGCAAAATTTATGGTGAATTAAAAATCTACTGTCAAAAATTTACTTTTGAGCTTGTTTTTTTACGATATTTCAACGATTGACGATTCGAATATTGCTCAAAAGTTACTGATAAACTCTGAACTACACAAGTGGTATAAATCAAAAATATCACTACTGACATTGCCGAAGCTAGCGACAGATCTAGTGTGTTCTGTTAGGGATCTATCTCTTAGATATTGTTTTGTATATATACAAGTAGTTATATAAGAATGCATTAAGCTTGTCCCATACCACATTGGCAATTAGGAGTCAAAACATGCTAAAAATTACGAAAAAATCCACGCGAGCGAAAAATTAGTTCCTATTTTATCTTTTGAAGGATTGATCCTATGATTTTCTAAGTCCGTCTTTAAACGGAACCTACAGCAAAGGTTTAACGGAAGCTGGGTTGTGTGCTAATCTTTTTATTTCAGATATCGTTTGGAATATACTTAGAACCATTGGAACTTCACGCAGGTCGGGGTAGCTTTCTGCATATTGGAGATCAAGTTCGGCCTTTGTGAAAACAGCAGGAAACAATGAAAAGCAAGCGTAGTAAAACTTTAATTGAAAGCATTTTGTAAAACTTCTTTCTTCTATTCGCGTCATTTTCACCACAAGTAAACTTTAGGCTCGCATTGTGTTTCTGTTAAAAGATAAACGGCTGCTGAGCAAAAATATATATCATTTGACCGTTTTTCAAGTTTAAGAAAAGTTTTCAATATCTAAAGTGCATAGCGGCAATTTAAAGTGTAACATATTGCATATATTCTCAATTTACGTATAGCATTTATCGACAGCTGGCGATAGTGTTTTCAAACTGACGTACTGCAGCAATTGCATATCTCAAAACCCATTGCCAGCTAGCGATAAGTGTTCATACTGGCAATCAATTATATCAAGAGTGGATGATCACTCTTTATAACAAGAGCGTGCAACTGGGTACATTTTGTGTATTAAAGAATGTACCCGGCACGCGTTGCGTTTTTGGCCTACCCCCTTGTTTAGGGGGATCTTTATGCAGTTTTATATCGTAGTAAAGGAGGAAATTGTAACCCCCCCTTTGTTTAAGGGGGGAGGTAGGTGTACTGAAGCATACTGTTAATCTCTTGCTTAACCCCCCCCCCCTGATGGAGGGGGGTCGAACAAAAATGCAACGCGTGCTGGTACATTCCTTAATACACAGAATGTACCCAGTTGCACACTTTTGTTATAAAGAGTGATCATCCACTCTTGATTATATAAATCAAATATGAAAACGTGTTGAATTTCGACCCGCGCCCGCCATTCACTGGTTCGAAAGGGACAAGAGCTCTGTATCAACAAATATGGTGATCGATCATAACTGTAACTTCGACAAATCAGCCGGTCCAATATGAACCGAATGAACGACACCAGGCAGCAGATTGAGTGTTTTCCAAAAATCATCGTCATATTCTTTGTCTGACAAAACGATGCTTTTACCGTCAAAATCTGCGGCGTAAGGGCTATCATCTGGAAGGGCCCAAGGGTTACCATTTGTTTTTGGCCTTGTGAATATTGGTCTTATTCTGGGTGATTCTTTAGCTGTTGTTGTTGTTGTTACTGTTCGTGTCGTTGTTGTTGTTGTTGTTGTCGTCGTCGTTGTTGTCGTTGTTGTTGTTATTGTTGTTGTTGTCCGCCGTTGTCGACTAGGTCTCATTGTTGGGTAAGTTTGAATCCGACGAGGCCTTTTGGTAACTGTGTCGGTAATTCGAGCTCTCGGGCGTTGGGTACCTGACTGAGACCGATTAGAAGGCCTGACTCGATGAATTCGTATTGGACGGGGGGTCGTTGATGCTTTTCGGAATGGCGAACGGTTTCGAAGAGTTACAGATCGGGGTTTCTGAGTTGTTATTGTGGTGCCTGTGGTTTGACCGCCCCTTCCTCGGTAACTGAACGAGGATGGAAGGTTTATACGGTTATTTCTTTCCGTTGGTTGCGTGGTTACACGCCCGAGTCTTTGAGTAGTTGTTTGCTTTCGACCTGAGTTTTGGCTGCCCCTGGATCGAGTAAGAAACAAGGGCTGTGGTCGGGAGAGATTTTTCTGAATGGAAGAAGCTGCAACGTTGTTGTTTTGGAGCCTAAATTCACGAGGTTGCAGCGCTGGGTAAAAAGTGTATCTGCTTTGCGAAAGGGTTGCCCTGAAATGCATAGAGCGTATGTTAACCACACGCATATTTTAAGGAAATATTAAATTTTTCCGAATAACATTAAATGCGCTATAATTAAATGTTAGGTTTCTGGTTTGAAACTACTTTGATCGTTGTTTTGGCCCATGTTTCTTTTAGGGCCTTTCCGTTTTTGCACAACTGCAATAGAGTAGGAGTTTTAGACTATTTCTTGCTAAGGCTTAGGCTTGGGATTAGTATTAGCACTTATTTTTACGCTTAGGTTTAGGAAAATGTCTAATCTAGGGTTACGACTCAAAAAGTAATATTGGTGGTAGTTATAATCGGTCCTTCCTTTCATATATAAAACAAACTGGCCCATGATACTCATAGGGCCGTGTTGTTTTTCCACGGTTGTAAAAAGTAAACATCAGATTTCCGACTTAAACGAAAAACTTATTACAAAGCTTTAGATTGAAGTTTACTAAATTGACCTGTCGACTCGCGTCAGTGTACCTATACATGGCTTATGTTGAAATTTTATTGTGTTATCGTATTTTGCTATAAACCAACTGTGTGGTAGGTGCTATACACAATTAACAAAATTTGAAACACAAGCTCAAACTATGCGCTAAAATTTTTGGGAAGCTTACACAATTTGAACAGGTCCAGCGTTTTTTTCAGGTTTCCAAATTAGCGTTAAGTTTCTTCGCTTTGTCGAATCGCTATGCATCACCGTATCTTGATAGCTTCCCACGCCGCAACCTGTTGAATATGTATACCCCTGTGTAGACCAAGACGAGTCTCTGACAAACCGACCCAGCCTTTCGGACGATATTTCACCGCGCTCTAAAGACCGGACTTGAACCATGAATCCACGAATGTATGGACCGTCACCGATCCAAACTGAAAAAATAATATTTAAAAATTTAAAAACATTTAAAATCTCAACAACAATATATTGGTCAAAGTTTACCTGCCCGAAATTGCTAATAGTATCACAAAACTGTTAAGATACTGTAGTGGCCCGAATAAGAGGGGGCAATAACAGGGGTTTTCCATTTTGAAACCCAATTAATTAGAGTCCGTATTCCTAATAAGAGTCCATAAATGTCAAATGTCTATAACTGTAGTGCGTAAATAACTCAAGACCCAAATAAAGTTGAGTTTGAAACTTTTAAGCATAACTTTATTTTTGAAAGTACATTTCCAAGTATAACCTTGCATTATTGCCAATCTTTTAATATATACAAAGTAAATCAACGTTTAATTCAACGGATAATTGCAGTACTGGATATATATCAGTAACGAAGGTTGGCGATGCTTGGGTTAAAACTAAACAACAGTCCGTAACCGAATATCAGGGGCTCCCTCGGCAGAGGCCAAATAAATATCAGTCCCCTCTTATTCGGGTCACTACAGTGCGAGCGTGTTGTCGGTATTTATTCCATACAGAGCTGGGTTTAACCAAACTGGCGCGGTATTGAAAATGTGCCGAACAAATTTTTGCATCGCAACACATTCAACGCATTACATACAACTCACGTGCGCAAGCCATAATGAACGCTGAACGGTGTAAATAAGTAGCCTAACTTTATACATGACAAATAGTATCATAGCTCAGAACCAGGGCGCATTTGGCGGTTAAAATGCCGGAGCCGGAGGTCAGCAATGTTTGCCGGAGCCACAGCCGAAAGGAAGGCGGCATTAGGTATTTGGAATGATGTTCAATTTAGCAAATATCTGTAAGGCGTTGTTAAATCTGTTGGTTTACACTTATTTTTTACGGAACTTCGGCAAGTTTTTCCTCAAAACTGTAATAAAGTTAGAACGAAACGCGCCAAACAGACAAAGCTTCTAAAACTACGCAAAACTTCAATATAGAAATTGCCGGAACCTCCGTAAACATCTAACGGACTTGAGCAGGAGCCAGAGTCTGTCCCCCGGTTCACTGTAGTGACCCGAACAGGAGGGTACCCCCCCCGTTATTCGGTTACGGACTGTTATTTATTTTTAACCCGCCCTTCGTTATACTGATATATGTTCGGTATTGCAACTATCCGTTGAATTTAACGTTTATTTGTCTCGTATTAAACCTTGAGCGATAATGCAAATTGTAGTTAAAGAATGTATTCTTAAAACTAAGTATGCTTTAAAGTTACGAACTCAAATGTATTTGATGCTGGAGCCATTTATGCACTACAATCTGGGATAAGTGGCATTTATGGACTCTAACCAGGGTTTAGTTACTCTATCCGCTTGCGGACTCTTATTTGGGTTACGGACTCGTATTGCTTGAGACTCAAAATCCGCACCGTTTTATTACCTCCTCTTATTCTGGTCATTACAGTACTTTGCTCAGAATCGTAACCCTTGCAAAAGCATTGAAAAGGCTTAGTGTTTTTTCACTAAGCGCTACAAAAAGTGACTACATATCGTACTTGATAGCTAATTTTGAGCGTAAAGTAACGGAACTTCCGGTACTGTAGAGATTCGAATAAAAGGATGGTCTGATATATATTTGGCAATCCCTGTTATGCGGTTACAGACTGTTATTTATTTTTAACCCACCTTCCTCCGCTCTTCGTTACTGATCAGGGTGCTACCGGAGGTGAGGAATACCGGAACCGGAGGTCAACAAAACTTGCCGGAGTCGGATTCGGAGGTGAAGCCGGAGGTGAGGCAAAATTAAGCAGTTAAAATGCTATTTAATTTGTTATTTTAGCAAATATCGGTAATGTGTTGTTACATTGTTTGGTTTTACGCTTATTTTTTTACGAAATCTCGGCAATTTTTTCCTGAAGTTTGGGGCAAAAGTAAAAACGAAACGCTGCAGAAAGGTAAATTTTGTAAATGTATGCAAAATTTTACTGCCGAAATTGCCGGAACCTTCGCCAATAATTCTACCGGAGCCTGAGCCGGAACCGGACATGGACTTCCTGCCGGAGCCGAGCCGCAGGCAGACCTCCGGTTGCACCCTGTTTTATCTGGTATTGCAATCAACCGTTGAATTAAACGTTTATTTGTCTTGTATCGCAAAAGCTCTCTTGTTTAGTCTAACCTATCGGGAGCTAAGCAGAAACGGATGCAGATTTTTACCGGAAACGGCTACTGAATCGCATATTCGGTTACCCCTTATTGAGGAAAAAGGAGTTATGGAAGGAAAAATTATTGAAAGGTTTAAGACAGGGTGTAAACATAGAGAGTGACAATAACGGAAACGTATAGTGATCAAAATCACGGAAACGGAAATGGGAAACTGGCGTTCAGGTATAAAAGTTTTTTCAAAGATGTTTATGTTTCTGCTAGTACAACTGAGGAATGCCAATATTTATTTTGCTTTGTAAAATTTTAAGGAAAAACAGCAGGTGCTGAGAATGAGGAATGCAAATATATATTCACCGGGCTTTCTAAAATATTAAAGAAAAATAAATGTAGAAACGTTTTTCAAGATTTCGATGAATTTCGTAAATTGTATTTCATATTACATCATATGTAATGAAAAAAGCGCGATATAAGATTTATGACTAATTTAGAGCATAAAAATCACAGAAATTCCGGTCTTTTATATTTAATATGGAATTGGAAACCGAAATGGATACCGATTTTTACAGAAAAAAGAAACGGAAAAGGATATCCGGTTACACCCTGGTTTTAGACTCCTAGTTCAACATCTAAATTTATTCTTTTTAACATGAATTTTTCAGACAGCGGTAATCGACCAAACGACACATTTAATTGCCGTATTACGACAAAAGTTGGAAGAAAAATAATGAAGAGGTTATGGCAAAATGTGAAGGAAAAAATTATATATGAAAGGAATAAAGCTGCTTATGGTCCATATTCCTTCACAACTGAGTTTTTAAAAATAATAGAGCGCACAGAACAGTTCTTATTAACCTAAAAGTGATTGAAAGAAAAATTTGTGGATGCGCCTCATAGCGGCGGGACCAGGAATTTCTGGCCAGGGCATGGGGCGGGGAGACAAATGTTACGAAACGCAAAAATTGTAAGGTAAGGACCTTGTCATTTTATTACTAAAAAATTTCTCATTGGGAAAATTCTGAAGTAAAGACCTTAACATTTTGTCACAAAAAATTTCTGAGGGAAATATTAGGGACCATATCTTTTTTACACAAAATTTTTTGAGGAGAAAAATTGTAAAGTACTTAGGGACCTTACCATGTTATCACAAAAAATTCCAAGGGGGGCGTACGCCCTTCTCCCCCTCTCTGGATCCGCTATTGGCATCTCACATTGTTCCGTCTGCAGATTGCAGCGCGCTCACTTGTATACGATTCATCTTTTGAGTATGATGTTGCTTGTGTTTCATTATTATCATCCGTCCGCCAAATTTTAAATCTAAAAAGTCCTTTCGATTTCGACGGCCGATAATAAATGTCAGTCCTTCCGAGTTTCACATATCGGGGGATCATGTCTTCAAGTTGGGAGCATTGGAACAGGGGTACATCGTAAAGCAACTGAGCGACTGTTCGGGCCACCCAAAGCACGAGCAGTGTTGTTATACGCAACATTGTATCTGAACACCGGTTTAAAATATGTTTAAAATTCAGTTATAACATATATGATTGATTTTGTTACCAGTCGTGAACGCATGATTTGTTTGTGCGTTCTTTGACAAAAATAGCATTAGCAATAATCTGTAGCCAGGAACACTGTTTTAGATTGCAGTTGGGAGACAGCAGATATATGTAAATAATGCCTACTATACATAGAAACGAATATTAAAAAATTATAAATCTTGAGCAGGTTTTAAAAATTGTCTAAAATTTACAGAAACAAACTCACCGAAGCGCACGACAATTTAATACAAAAATTTTAACCGAGAAGATCGTTTTTAAAACCAACGGAAACCGGTAAATTTAGCTACTGTTGTATCCAGGAAATTTGCGTTTACATACTGAACAAACTGCGGATAAACTTATATAGGCTAATGTCCCACTCAAAACAGAGACTTTAGTGTTGAAAACAATCAACTATCAAAAAACGTCTCGTGAATTTTTACAATGAAAAATGTCAAATATATCATTGAAAACAAACCAATAAATCTTAATAAATTTATAGATGTGAAAACGGTATACCGAAGCAGCAAACTATGAGATCGATTTTACAAAATTGAACAAAAATTTTACACGCACAATAGTTTTTAACTTCGCTCCAAAAATTATAACTAAATTTTTAATGCTGGCCGACATTGAAACACACGCGTTTGTGTTGCAAAAAACTGAACTAAATTCATCTTAAGAGCTGCATGTCTAACGGCTTTATAATAGGCGGGGCTGTCCTTCATATAAAATGTTGCCGTAAACTGCACTGGAACATTCCAGATGAGACAAATCTTGAATAAAAGGGTTGTATGGTGAATTTTGTGAATCGCCTATCGGAATTGAAACTGCAATAAACTCAGGTTTCGCGTTTCGCCACACCGCTTGGTATTGATGTGCACTGCAGTCAGTAAACGTATTGCAAAAATGACGGAAATAGATAGTGATCCAAGTTGCGGAAACGAAAACGGAATACGGACATTGTAAAAGATCAAATAGTTATTTTTAATGCAACTGAAGCATGCAAACATGTACTAGACTTTTGAAAATTTATAGAAAATATAGAAGCAGGTGCACACAAAATTTGCGAGTTTTTGGGAAAACGTCTCTGTTTTGATTTCACATTGAACAATTGTAGTATACCCTAAAATTGTGCTTTGAGCGTAAGAATGACGGAGTTTCCGTTATTTCTATAACGAAAACAACTGACTTGGCTTTTTACCAGAAATTGACACATATGTGGTTGACTCGCACAACAGTGGGGTACAGCTCTACATGCCAAATGTCAGTTCGAAAAATCGGAGAAATCGTATTTTCGTGTTGAAAAACGTAGTCATTATTTACATTTAGTAATCTGTTAAGCTCCGGCTCTTTTGTACAAATAGTATTTATCTTCATTTGCAGAGAACGTTCAGAAAAGCATTGTATGGTTTCTGCGTCATTTATAACATGCAGTACTTTGGTCAAATATTTAAGTTTATTTAGTGTTATAGCTAGATAGTTAGTGGTTACGATATATGCAAGCGTTTGCCGCAGACACTCGCAGCTGCAAATTGGCCGGTAACTTGCAGCTGCAAGCATTTGCAGAGATAATTTTCTCCCTAAACTTTTGCAAACGGCTTTAATTAATATCAAACATCGCAATGTAAAAGGATATATGCTTTATAGTGTTTAGTATTAGTAATAATTGTAGCAGTAGAGCAAGTTTAGCTAGCGTTGCGTGAACACAATGCCCTTACCGATTCATCCTGCAGTTCCGGTTAGCTTCGTTTGGTGTACTGCTTTACTGGCTGATCACAGATTTGGCGGCTTAGTTTTAACTTGTTTGTTGTTTTAGTCATGCTCCAGTATGTTTACGCTGCTCTTTGTAGTACTTTAGCATTTAACTTCTTCAAACTTCTATATCCATTAAGAATTGATTTACTAATTTTCTGTTTAGGTAATGGAACCGATGGATATTTCGGACAATGAAGTAGAAGCGGAGAATTCTAATGTGGGGTATCAGGTTCAACAACCCACTTTGGTATGTATATAGCGCTTAAATTTGTACATTGATTAAGTGCTCTTGTTGAAAAGGTAACACATTGGCCAATGATTGTTTGAATACGTGTGGACTGGTTTAGAATGTGAGCGCAACTGTTATTTTACAATGATGAGGCTCTTTGCGTTTGTTTTGTAATGTGTAAGGAAGCGTTTACAACACATACCAACCTAACGCCTGAACATTGCGTAGACATGTATTATACGTAATATATGCTGGAGATTTTGCTTCTAGGATTTGGAGCAGTATATTGCGCCGTATCGTGGGCTGGCTCGTATTCATCGACTGATCTATATAGCAGACCATTGCCTTAGCCTAAAGCACGATGCACTTGTGCAAGCATTGAAGTATATACGCGAGAATACATTTAATATCGCAATGTACAATGTGGTTCATCAGAAGTTGATGCAACAAAATGTTGTAGCTCCCAACGGGTAAACATAAACAATTAAAATTGGCAGTTTTTCTGTTTCTGGTGATATTTACAGTTTTACCTAGACCAAATTGCGTAAGTTTATATTTCATCCCGTCTGCCAGAAATATGCCCTGAGTAACATACATTGTTACCGAAATCATAGTTTTTCGAGTTTCCCTTTAACCTATTTTTAATTAAGCAGTGGACCTGTTGCAAACGGGCCTGATGTAAGCGCTGACGTCAAACGGGCGCCACTATACGATACAGTGTGGACCGAACAAACGTCGAAAAAAGCTGCAGTTAAACTCGAAAAACTCGATAACGACTTGAAACACTACAAGAGTAACAGTATCAAAGAAAGTATTAGGTAAGTTAAGTAAATAGTGTGTCATGTCTTTGAATCATGTCGAAAAATGTTCTTATTTATATACGTTGTGTTTTTGGAAAATAATTCCGATCTATGCTTTTATTCCGATAGTTTCATTTATAGACAAACAACATTTTTTATAGATGTTACAAATATTTTTAAAAAATTTAAAGGTGTAACTTATATAGGTATCATGGCATCCTCGTAGTCGGATCAGGCACAGCTTGTTATTAGTTGAACATTTTATTTATATATGTTTTTTCTGACTATTGCTGTTTTTTGAGCTGCTGAGCGGTGATTTAATTGGTTTTTACAGGCGTGGTCAAGATGACTTGGGCGAACATTATTTGGATATGGGAGATCTGTCGAATGCGCTCAAGTGTTTCTCGCGTGCGCGTGATTATTGTACAACAAATAGACAAATAATTTCGATGTGCTTTAATGTGATAAAAGTAAGCAAGGGGTTAGGTTATCTGATGCAAGAGAACTTGTTTTCAAAGAAGTACGTATGTCTTTTAGTAAGAGTAACTTAGACTGAAACTTTCCGTACGAGTAACTTAGAATGAAAGTTTCAGGTTGATTTATAGGGATTTACCACACTTGATTTTTGGTTTTAATGTTTTTCAATAATTATCCAATTTTTCAACATTGGTGGTTTGGTTAGCGCTACGCTACCATTATCTTTCTGCTAGATAATATTTAGTAGTTCTTTGGACAACCTGGCATAGAAGCCCGAAATCGGGAATATAGAAATACATTTTGAGATTGCCGGATACTTATCTGCGAAAACTATGACATGAACTGTTCCTTCAGCTGTTCCATATGTCTGTCATTTTATTTTAATGTCATATATGTAGTGATTTTTGTTCGTGGAGACGGTTATTATAATTTAGGCATATGTGTATAATTTTGAATTGTTTAAAATTTTGCTGCGAAGAAATTATTTTTATTTCAGGTCAGTGCTTTTCTCAATAATTGGCCTCTTGTGCTTAGCTATGTTAGTCGTGCTGAAAATTTACCTGATTTAGCACAGGTATGTCGAATTAGAAATTGAAACTTGGAGTGGGTCCGAGAAAGTTTGTGATATATGTAATCTTGATATTGTTTGCATAGTTTTTTCTAAAATGGTTATTTCTTTACCTTCGTTGTACCGGGTGTTTCAGAGTAACTACCCACTGTTTGATGCTAACTATCGGTTGACTGGGCAGAGGTAGCTCGCCTGTTTTTGTATAATTATAGACAAGTATTCAAAGTTTACTTACATTACGACGAGAGATCTCAGAACAGCTCCGTCTGTGCACCGCCAAGCTGAATGTATTTCTTCAGTTGGGATGGTACAAATCGGCAAACTTTGGCGCATATGTCCGCTGGAATTTTAGAAAACGCTGATTTTATTCTGTCTATCAATTCTTGAGGGTCCTTCTCCCTAAAGTCTGGTAACCTAGCTGGCCACTCGATAGCACCTCTGCGGCCGATCCATCGATTCGGGAACCTTTCGTCCAGCCAAGCGCGAACTTCGGTAGCGTAGTGAACTGGGGATCCGTCATGCATGAAAACAAGGTCCTCGGTTGCGATTTGCGGGTAGACATTCACAGATATAAGTTCCAAATAGCTGGTTTTATTGACATTTCCGTCAAAAAAGAAAGGACCAACGATGACTTGTGAACAAATTCCGGCCCAGACACAGACTTCAGAGGCGTTTACCTCTGTTAATCGTGACATGTGGATTATCTTCAGACAAATAAACCCAATTATGGCGATTAACATGACCATTGAGCTTGAAAACCGCCTCGTCGGTCCACAAAATGCGATCAAGGTCCAACGCACTGCTTTCCATCATGTTCATAAATGTCTGACAAAACTAGACTCTGCGATCGAAATCATCATCAGAGAGTCCATGGATAAGATGGGGCCGAATGGGCTTCAAGTTAAGCTCCTTGTAAAGGCGCCAAACGGAAGTATGAGGAATACCCAGCTGGAGGGAAGCCCTTCGAGTTGACTTCTGGGGGCTCCTGGATACCGAAGCGCTTAATGCAGCTTTCTAGTCCCCACTTGTGGTAGACTTTGGACGACCCGGCCTCAGCCGTTCTGATACACTACCAGTGTCCTCAAATCGGGAAATAATATCAGCCATCGTCTTGCGAGCAGGAGGCATTAAGTCGAAATGATTTTTCCACTGGCGTGAGACTTCGGCATAATTTCCGTATTTATAGTAAAGTTTTACAACACAGATTTTTTCAGGGAGAGATCGTCGTGGGGAATTCATGGTATAAACTGTATATATTTATAATAACCTGAAATATTAAAACAGCGATAAACAACCATTGCGAAATATTACGCCAGAAGATATTGATTGACAAAGTGTGGGTAGTTACTTCTGAAACACCCTGTATATATCCACCGATGTATCATCAGTCAGTAGTTCTCTTGCTTTATGTATCTTGCCTTGTAATTATGGCCGTAATGAAACAGCAACACTAAGGAAATAAATATTTTGAGTATTTTTGTTTTAGGCTGGTGCAAACCGAGATACAAGCAATGTACGCAATCAAAACATCAGCAAGCTCAAATGTGCTGCGGGACTTGCGGAGTTAGCGGCTCGTAAATACAAAGCTGCTGCCCGTAACTTTCTTCAGACGAATCCTGACCATTTAGATTATCCTGAAGTAAGTTTTGGCAAAAAATAATGTGAGATTAAAATTGTCGATTTTACTGTTTGGACTTAAAGCGTCAGGTACTTTAACATAATTTCTTCGTTTTGGGAATGTACTATGCAAAAACAGTGAGAAAGCTATTAGTTTTTGCGCAAGATTTCGCACACTGTAATTTTCAGACGGGTTATAAGTTTTTTGATAGTGTTGACTAAACTAATGTTAATATTAGAGCTAGAGTTGCCCCGGGTCGGGGCCGGTATTCACCGTGGCTAAGTTCATAGTAAAGTTAACTGTTAACATGACTTACGATATGCGTAATAGGTATATATTGTGTGTGTGACAGTTGAAAAAGGAACAATCTATTAGAGATGTGTCGATGCCAAAACGGTTATCTATGCCTATTTTTATTTTTAAAGTGCCCATCCCCTTCCCGTATTAATATACGAAGTTTAAAGAACAGATAGGATACTAAATTACATCATTATGCGAAGATATAAAACCCTACTAAATTACATCATTATGCAAAGACTTAAACCCCTAACCACCATGAGCGATTATAATTTTGAAAGAACGGTTCTTTTCAATTAATTTTTCAAACAAACGCATGAGAGGTAACAGTTTCTCTGATCAGACACAATGATATACGCCAACAAGTGAAATTCATAGCATTCCAACTGGCTGTTGCAAAATGTATCGGCAAAGAATAGGCAGTTTTTTGCAAGGCGGATGCCGATACTCATAAAAAGTGCCGATTATTTTTTAGGATGCAGCCGGAATTCAGGTTCTGGCATTTTGTCACATTCGCTATTAAATTTTGGTGGGTGAAAATTAAGCGTTTTACTACAAATGACGATAAAATGAAGTAGCTTTCTTCAGTACAGTATATAACCCTTGACATTGAATGAAAATAAAGCATCGAAATAAATTTCGCTTCCGTGGACAATGAAAATACGTCTGATTAAGTAAACGCCTATCTTTATCCAAGGGTTTTTCACCAATATTAAACCAAAGAAGAAAATAAATTGAATTGTTCGGTTGCAAGTATTTTTAACTTTCCAGTTCCATTTTCGGTAATTTTTCAAATTCCGGTTCTGGTGATCGCCTTGAGGCAACTTTAGGCAACACGTCCGCTGCTTATCTAATTGAAAGTGCCGTATTGCGTCTTTCGATCATTGTGTATTTCGTGTTGCATTTCAGTTAATATCACATAGTGATGTTGCGAAATACGGAAGTCTGTGCGCTTTGGCAACATTTGATCGGCAAGAATTGCAAAGAAATGTAATATCGAATACGTAAGTGGTATTGGGAGTTCAAGTAGGAGTGTTTCTGCTCCGTTGTAAATAATGGGAGGTCCAGGCAAAAGCTGTTGAAAATTTTATAGGCAGGTTTATAATGAAACAATTTATGGATTTTGTGTTGAAAAATTGATTTTCATTGTTTTAAATGATAATAAGTTTTCTGTGGGAACCGCTGCTATTAACTATGCTTAGCCGGTGTCACAAGACGATCTTTCGCACTGAGCAACTTTTCCTTCCTCTTAAAAATTATCCAAGGACAATTTACTCGTACAATATTAATTACCTTGTTAGGACGACTTCTCCAAAAGGAACAATTGTGCTAGGTCCAGAGGAGAGGAATCATCCACGGAAAAACGGATTTGTGTTACCGGCACAAGTTTCGGTTCAGGCTTAGAATTTGGAGTGAAAGTGGGCATACTCTAACTAAGAGGAGAACATGTGCCCATCATTTCTGATGTTAGGTGTATTGCGTTTTAATGATCAATTTATATTTTAGCACTTTCAAACAATTTCTTGAAATCGAGCCTCAACTCAATGACATACTGATTCGCTTTTACGAATCGAATTATGCTTCCTGTCTTAGTTTGCTTGATGAAATAAAGGTAACGAAAGGTGTGCACCTATCTTGCAAATGCTGTAGGTTGTTATAGTTTGGAGTTTAAATAGTATATGTATACTCATTTCGATCAGTAGCATTCTACAAGTTAAAATAATATATGAAACCTGTTTAAAAAATTGAATTTCATATTAATTTCAGTAGAATTTTTAGCTTTCTTTGTTTGTTGTTAATCACATTGAAGTATTTTATTACGCGAATTGTATAGGGAATTATTTTTAGTGTTGCGTTCACGTAAAGTTCATTGGTATATTGTATTGCGCGTTTGTTTTAGGATAACTTACTGCTTGATTTGTATTTGGCACCACATATTGCGTCCCTTTATTCAATGATTAGGAATCGTGGTCTCATTCAAGTGTGTTTATTAGTCCTGATTATGTTTTGTATATATCTAAATACAAGCGGCAGCTAAATTGAGAAGCGTAATGTTATTAGATCGAAATGAATACTGGAGATTTGGTACTGAAAACTGAACTTGTGAAGACAATATAGATGTTTGAACACATATACCATGACATATATTGCATTTTTATAATTGTCATTGTATTTTTAATTTTCACCGTATTTTTTGTAACATTGTTTATTGATTTGCTATTGTTTCTATAAACTTTTAAGTAAGATTTGTCATTCAGACTTCAAATAGGCTATCATCAATCTTTAAATGAAGCTACGTTGAGTTTTTGTCGGTTGCTTTTTTAGTATTTTTCACCCTATCTAACAGCGGATATGCGAAAAATGGCAACTGCGTTCAATACAACCGTTTCGGGTCTAGAAGAAGAGCTGATGACGCTAATACTTGATCGCCAAATTAAAGCAAGAATCGACTCTCACAATAAGGTAAGATCTCATCATTACAACTGTGTTTCCCTGTAGTGCTGGCGAATGAAGGGCCTAGTTCCCACACTACGTTTAGAAAAGCTGGAAAAGGCGGAATGTAGCTATGTAGAAGTTAAGAAATTATTTTTTTGTATTTTAAAATGCATGTTTCTGCTTTTGAGCCCTTGCTGGGGATTCGGATGTGAGACACACCTCCTTTCACTTAAGAAACAATAATTGAATTCGCAAATTAAGGCTTGCTGGTAAGGTCCTTGTTACAATCATACACTATTTGTTTTTCTTAGGTTAAATTTTTTATCATTTTTATACTTTTTGATTTTTTAATTCGGGTTTCCTTTATTTATATATTTATTCATTTTGCATTTTGACGTTGTTTTTATTCAGATTTTGTATGCTAAAGACACTGATCAGAGAACGTCGTCGTTTGAAAAAGTGATGACAATTGGTCGTGAATGTGAGCAAAGGACAAAGGTAAAGTTTGTTTCCTGTGCTTGTTTGTTTGCTTGTTTGTACCAGCTAAGCGGCATGACCGGACCAGACAATAAAATCGAAGAGATAAGCGGAGGGCTCGCTAGTAATGCGCCGTTCACAATAATTTTCTCAACGGTGCCACAAAATATGCCATAGCCCAAGGCTATCACGCGGTCATTTTCAAAGTGACCTCGTGATAGCCTTGGGCTATAAGCGAAATCCCTTATAGCTCAGGGCTATCACGTGTCAGCCCCGTCCTCGAAACTCGTGATAGCCCTGAGCTATCACAAACCTTCTCGAATTTAGCCACACACACCACACACACAAACACAATACAAACGCACACAACGCAAATTAACACACAAACAACACACAAACCTGTCAAGTTACATATTGTAAAATTGTCAAATATTCGTTTTAGCCCTGAACTAGGGCAACTTTTGTGGCACCGTTCGATTTCAAAGTTGTGAGGAAGATGGAAAATTTTATGGTATGAAAGATATAGGCCATTTATAACTCTACCCTACCACAGCATAAAATTTCACTGCTAGGTCAGTTGGCCGGTCAGCCAGTTTTACTGCTAAAGATACGAAATATATAAAATTTTACTGCTAGGTCCATCTTAAAATGCCCTTAACGCCCTTTAAACGCCTGCATAGTCTGTTCAAAATATTTCTAGACAACCTTACGCCTGAAAATTTTTCTAAGTCTGTTCAAAAGCGTGAAAATTTTCCCAAGTCCACACAGTGTTTCAAAATTTAAGGTTTGCCACAAAACTCCTCATAGCACTGAGCTAGCGTGCAGGGCAGAGGATTAAAAATTAAAATTAAATTTGTTGGTATCAAGTTTCATAACACACATAAACATATGTGTGTTATGAATATAAATATATATAGAAGAGGAAATTTTGTGCTAGCTCAGGGCTATCACGGGTTTCGAGGACGGGGCTGACACGTGATAGCCCTGAGCTATAAGCGATTTCGCTTATAGCCCAAGGCTATCACGAGGTCATTTTATTGGCACCGTTGACAAAATTATTGTGAACGGCGCATAATGGGCGAGTGTTGATAGAATTTGCTACCTGGTTGTGTATTTTTTGCTTTATACGCATGTAAAGCGTATTTACATGTTATATACGATTTTGTAGGTAAAAATTACAACCACCACTTAAGATTCCCGCTCCCCTCGGTTGCCAACCGAACACCCCGGTTGAAGTCCCCACTCAGTCGGGACCCAGCAAATGCCCAAACAAATGCCATGATATGCGCCCAAAGCTGGACACCGAAGCTGGATGTAAACTTTAAAATACATGCAGCTGCAAGAAGTGTTACCTAATCACACTAAATTAATGCATGCTAAACAAACTAATGTTGCTGGCATGTATAATGGTTGGGTGAACGAATCGTTTTTAGTGTTCAGTGTTAGATCTATCGGGCCAGGGGTGTCTGGAACCCCTAAAATTTAACCCTGTTTAGAAATTCATTACCAGAGCATACGCAATTGTTTAAAAGCGATATTAAGATCTAGAGCCAATTGTGTGATTCCAAGCAAAACCCGTGCGTATGTCTCTGGTTTTAATAGGTTAATTTGCAGTTGCAGTGGCGTTACGTGTTGTAGTAGTCCGATATTATTTACCGTAGTAGTTTATTTTTGACTGGTTTTGTATGTTAAGAGTTGTTTTTTCAGGCCTTGGTTCTACGGGCTGCAGTGCATAAAGCTCAAATTTTTGTAAAAGTGAGTGACGCTGTAATTAATTACGTTTCTACCATGAGAACGTACTTTTCAACTTAAGATAATCTTACGGGTGCAGCAAAATTGTATTAATCTGTCAAAGAAAAGAATGGCGCTATGTTAGCTCTGTAGTACTTTTTTGCCTGTGAGTTTTGTATACACGGCACTAAGACGATACCGTAGGATTAATAACTGCTCATGTATAAAACAAGATAATATGTGATAACGTAATGTAAGTGTAATTACGTTTAAACGTTATCTACGTTTAGCGAATGGACTAAAAACTATGGCGTTGATTTTATTGTTTTTGTTTTGTTTTTAGAGTCCACCACGTGGGGAAAATCAACCGAGTGATATTGGTTTGACACCTTCGCATAGCAGCAATTCTTCACCGACCCCGAACAATCAGTGATCAGGATCTGAGTTCTGGAGTTAATAGGAAAACAGAGAGTGTGTGCCGAGGGAGCTAAACGTAGTGCTGGTTCTTTGGTTCTATATCCATCCGTATGCAACTCTACAGAAACTATGTATCTTCTTTAAACATCGCAATCTTTTAGCTATTTTGTGAAGAAACATCCACAGAGAAAGTGTTATTCAAGCAAAAGAAATGTTTTGATTGCCACCTTTGGTTTCATAAAGAGTGGTTTCATTTAGCCTAAAAATAAAATAGTTGTGTATGCTTTAATGCTGGGTGGTGTACGCGTGCAGCATAGCTATATTATTTTGCGTTATAAAGCTTGTTGCAGCGGTGTTAGCTAATTGATGTGGAAATTCTGATAATTATGTGAAAGTGTGAGATTTATGATTGCAATCAATTTTTAAGATTTATATGATGTATAGATTAGCGGCTAATTCAAGAGGGCTGGACCTCCGACTATTTAAAAATCAAGTGCAAATTACCGAATGCGCTACACGTTTAAGAAGACGGGCTAAAATACAGCTTTGTATAATATGTTTACGTAATATGGTTTTGCTGTTTTGCATTACGTCTAATTAAAATAATTTGTTTACAATTAAACATGAGGCCGGTTTCAAAGTTACGAGCGGTAAGGTTTCAAATTCTTTGACACTTTGCAAAACGGATAGTGACTAGGGCCCATGTATAGTTGAGTGCCGTCCCAAAATCCCACCGACCCAACTAAAAAATTGGTACTTTTTGTGGCTTGTTTAGGTTTAGACCGCAGATAGCATTGGGTTAGGCTTAAGTCGAGGCTTTATGAATAGATTTTAAACAAACATAGATTAAATTTTGAATAACTCGGGCTAAATTTTAGGCTCATGTTGGGTTCCCGTTCATACCGGGGCAGCTTGGGACACGTTTTGATCCATCCTATTAGACTATTGGGTAACATTTTGTCTGCGAATTTTATGTGATATATTTTCAAATGTTTGCATGGTTGGAGTAACATAACCAAATTGTTCTGTTGAATATCATATGATACTGGAATGTGAAATTTGAATTTTTTAAGTAATTAAGTGGTAGTTGTCGACAATTTTCTGTTGCAAACGTATTGCAGGCGTGTGGTATTTATAGCACATCTGTGCCTCTGCATGCCGTTCTTTTCATTCATTTATGAGCACCCAAACATTACACCGTTCCGCTGAATATCATATGATTTTCGTTGAAATTTCGGAATATCATGATATTCACATAAATGTCCCACAGTACGTGACATACTGTTCCTTCTACACATTGATTATTTGAGAGCAATGGTCTGTAAGCTAATGTCATATGACATTCGAGCTTTGTCTGTTAACCCTTCATAAGAGCCCGAATTTTAACGTTGACGTCCTGCCCCAGTTATAACGTGAATCCCGCATCAGACAGAGGCATTAAGAATAGGCTTTGGTTTAACTTAAATTAAATCTTAAAATGACCCTTGGGCTAAATCTTTTAGAATGAGGACTAGGTTTAGGCTTAGACTTTAGGAGCTGGCTTTGGTTTAAACATAGATTAGATCTTAAACGAATATTGGGCTAAATCTTAGGCTCAGGCTTAAGCTTAGGCTTAGGCTTACGGTTAGCCTTTGGCTTTGACTTAAGCTTAGGCTAGGCCTTTGGCTTAAGTCTAGGCTTAGGTTTAAGAGCATTTCACCTTGTACTATATCCCGAAATACCAAACTCCAATCTTCGACCATATCACCGATATACAACATACCACCGTCGTCCATATCCCGAAATCCCATCTCACGTTCGACCACATCCCGAAATCCCAAGACCCTAAAATCCCACCTTTGAACATATCCCGAAATCCCACCTTCGACCACATCCCGGATTTCAAATTCCCACATTCGATCATATCCCAAAATCCCGTCTTCAACCATATCTCGAAATCCCACCATCGACCATATCCCAAAATCCCACCTTCGACCATATCCCGAAATCCCATCTCACGTTCGATCACATCCCGAAATCCCAAAATCCTAAAATCCCACCTTTGAACATATTCCAAAATCCAGAAGTCCCACCTTCGACCACATCCCGGATTTCCAACATCCCGCTTTCGATCACATCCCGAAATCCCATAATTCCAAAATCCCACCGTCAACTATATATCCCGAAATCCGAAAATCCCACCTTCGACCATATCCCGACACCTTCGACCATATCCCAAAATCCCACCTTCGACCATATCCCGAAATCCCATTTCACGTTCGACCACATCCCGAAATCCCAAGACCCTAAAATCCCACCTTTGAACATATCCCGAAATCCCACCTTCGACCACATCCCGGATTTCAAATTCCCACATTCGATCATATCCCAAAATCCCGTCTTCAACCATATCTCGAAATCCCACCATCGACCATATATATCCCAAAATCCCACCTTCGACCATATCCCGAAATCCCATCTCACGTTCGATCACATCCCAAAATCCTAAAATCCCACCTTTGAACATATTCCAAAATCTAGAAGTCCCACCTTCGACCACATCCCGGATTTCCAACATCCCGCTTTCGATCACATCCCGAAATCCCATAATTCCAAAATCCCACCGTCAACTATATATCCCGAAATCCGAAAATCCCACCTTCGACCATATCCCGACACCTTCGAACATATCCCAAAATCCCACCTTCGACCATATCCCGAAATCCCATTTCACGTTCGACCACATCCCGAAATCCTAAAATCCCACCTTTGACATATTCCAGAATCACGAAATCCTACATGCGACCACATCACGGATTTCCAAAATCCCGCTTTCGATCATATCGCGAAATCCCATAATTCCAAAATCCCACCTTCAACTATAATCCCGAAATCCGAAAATCCCACCTTCGACCATATCCCGAAATCCCATCTTTAACCATATCTTGAAATCCCAAAATCCCACCTTCGACCATATCCCAAAATCCCACCTTCGACCATATCCCGAAATCCCATTTCACGTTCGACCACATCCCGAAATCCTAAAATCCCACCTTTGACATATTCCAGAATCACGAAATCCCACATGCGACCACATCCCGGATTTCCAAAATCCCGCTTTCGATCATATCGCGAAATCCCATAATTCCAAAATCCCACCTTCAACTATAATCCCGAAATCCGAAAATCCCACCTTCGACCATATCCCGAAATCCCATCTTTAACCCTATCTTGAAATCCCAAAATCCCACCATCGACCATATCCCAAAATCCCACCTTGGACCATATCCCGAAATTCCAAAATCCCACCTTCGACCACATCCCGAAATCCTAAAATCCCACCTTCGACCATATCCCGAAATCCCATCTCACGTTCGATCACATCCCGAAATCCCAAAATCCTAAAATCCCACCTTTGAACATATTCCAAAATCCAGAAGTCCCACCTTCGAGCACATCCCGGATTTCCAACATCCCGCTTTCGATCACATCCCGAAATCCCATAATTCCAAAATCCCACCGTCAACTATATATGCCGAAATCCGAAAATCCCACCTTCGACCATATCCCGCCACCTTCGACCATATCCCAAAATCCCACCTTCGACCATCTCCCTTTCCCCCCCCCCCACCCCCCCCAACACCCACACCATCCGAAAATCCCACCTTCGACCATATCCCCCCCCGAAATCATCTTTAACATATCTTGAAATCAAATCCCCCTTCGACCCGAATCCCATTTCACGTTCGACCACATCCCGAAATCCTAAAATCCCACCTTTGACATATTCCAGAATCACGAAATCCCACATGCGACCACATCCCGGATTTCCAAAATCCCGCTTTCGATCATATCGCGAAATCCCATAATTCCAAAATCCCACCTTCAACTATAATCCCGAAATCCGAAAATCCCACCTTCGACCATATCCCGAAATCCCATCTTTAACCATATCTTGAAATCCCAAAATCCCACCATCGACCATATCCCAAAATCCCACCTTGGACCATATCCCGAAATTCCAAAATCCCACCTTCGACCACATCTCGAAATCCTAAAATCCCACCTTCGACCATATCCCGAAATTCCAAAATCCCACCATCGACCTTATCCCGAAATCCCAAAATCGACCATATCCCGAAATCCCATCTTTGACCATATCCCAAAATCCCACCTTCGACCATATCCCGCAATCCCAAAATCCCACCTTGGACATATATCCCGCATTCCCAAAATCCTAAAATCACACCGTCCCCCATATCCTGACATCCTAAAATCCCACTTTCGACCATATCCCGAAATCCCAAAATACCGAAACCACCTTCGACCACACATCAAATTCGTATGATGGGATGGTGGGATTTTGGGACAGCAGCGAGGTTTACGTGGGCTGTGACTACTATGTGATTTCATATGATAGGTTGGTGATTCTCATCGACCAATGTTTGTATGATGACAAGCTCCGCAGAAATTAGTCCAAGAAACACGGGAACAGTGGTTTTAACTAACACCACTAGCAATGGGTGTGGTCCATGACACCTTTAAAACCCCTTCACAACTTTAATTTCGCATTTTCAACATTTAATGCAAAAAGGGTGGCTTCTCGCTCACGCGGTTTTTTAATCTGATTTCACATTTTATTCGTGTCTCATTAGTTTCATAAATAGGTTTTAAGAAGACTCTGTGCTGGTATATTTTTCATCCACGTACTTTGACATGGAACGCTTACTGTACCCTCTTGCATGTCAGTGAGTTCATATTATAATCCATTGTCTGCCAGCATTCAGCTTTACATTATTTTAAAAGTAACTGAAATTTTTAAATCAAAATGAAAATCCAGATGGAATCGTGTTACATTTCTTGTGGATGCAATCAGAAGTCTCACGTGCTCGACTGGAACGAACACAGTGAAGTCATCGCGTTTGGGTCTAGCTGCCGAATTTGTATTGTTGAATTTTTGGTATGTACAGATTTAGGTACTAGTGTAATTGCTCCCACGGAAGTTTCCCCAAACAAGTAGCAACAGTTTTGCCTTGGACTGTATAGTACTGCCATGGTGTTTGATTGTCAAAGATGTTTTCACAAATGTCTATGGTGCTGTTTGTAAACTATTTCGGCACTTGGAATCACAACGCAGTAACTGGTTCAAGGATATGCTATGCTCAATATCTTATAATTTGAATTTTAATAAATAAATTCGTTTTAATTATTTTTAATAACATTTTTCCTTCATTTAGCTTTTAAAATATGTTTAAGGATATTTTTTGTCTTAACTTACAGTTTTGACATATTTACAGACAATTGTGTCAAATTAGTTTCAGCTGTCGCATATCTGCAATTAGAAATATTGTGATTTTCATGTAGTAAACCATGAAGACTGAAAAGTGTATTTTCATTGATGAAGCTTTGTTTTGAATAATCGATATTTCAGCATCACAAAGATCCTCAAATAAGTGGAAGTTATAGCCTTGGCGACTCGGTTGTGACATGCGTTAAATGGTTACAAAATTATCTCAAAGGTAAGAAACAATTGTTTATATTTTAAAGGGTTCAGCTGTGCAAGAGCATCTACATTATTGGTATCGAGCGATTTGAGACCTACTGCAGTAGCAGTTTTAGCGTAATGAAGAGAGCAGTACCAATTTACGGCTGCTTGTACGTTCTACAAACACGGTTTATCTAGGTTTGTTTTACTTATCTGCTCTTAGCTTTCATGCTCCGGGTGAAAAGTTGCATGCGATTTCTGATCGCTGGGCCTTGGGCTGGCACCAAAAAACGGCCATGGCATTCTGATATAATACAGTCCATTACTGACTAGAAAATAAACCAGTCCATTACTGACTATTGAGAAAAATTATAAACTTCAGGTTTTCTTTCTTCTTCCTTAATAGGCAAAACACGTCAAGCGTTTTCATTTTTTATGTGATTTTTGTATGGCGCAAATCGTTATACACGAGTGTCAGTGTACCTCTGACTCTGATACCGCGATTTGCTTGTGTTTTGTGTGATTTTAGACGACCTAAAGCTATTGTGTTGTGGCTATGCAGACGGAACTGTTGCACTATGGGAATTTATTGATTCTAAAGTAAAAGAGAAGTATTTTGTGCAATCCGTGTGTTTTTGTGGAGCCGGTGTTAAAATGGACACCGTGTTTGCCACTCGTTGTCAAAACGCATTGTTTTAAAATACTTGCATAAGATTTTTGTGTCACGATTCTATGGCGCTAACTTTCGCCATGCGATATTAACGTTTGGGATCATTTCTTCGGTGTTTTGGCTGAGTAATGCTCGTAGAAGTGGTGCATTCGCGTTATGTTATTGGCTTTCAGCTTGTTATAAATTTTGTAAGTACAACGGGTATTGCGTATTTTGTTAAATTATATGATGAATTATTGTACTATATTTCTGTTGGTATAATATTTTGCTTAAGCTTAAATTAATTTGCAACAAACGTAATCATGAACTGTCAGCTGATTTTGTGACGGGTATCTACTGCTCCTATGGCACGTTGGTTCTTTCGTCAAGTGTTGATTCGAATGTTGTGATATCTAATTTGGACTGTAATGGTATGTTTCATATGGGCCGGTATTCTACTAAAACCTTGTATCGTCAAACTGTACATAGTAACATCCACAGACAGGCTAAAATAAGTGCCCGTATTTGAAAATATGTGTAACACCTATCACCAGTTAGCGATAAATTGTGTAACTTTAGAAATAGTGCTCATCGATATTCGGCACTGGTTTAATATTGGCCTTATCCTACTACTTTGGGGAATCTCAGATCTGCATTTGTAACAGGTCAAAGTGTTTGAAGACCAATAATATACTAATTGGCTATAGGTGCTCGAAAATTTTAGATTCAACTATTTTTACATTTCCAACCGAAGCTGAGGAAGTGCGCCTCAAAATGTGTGTTAGTTTACTTAACAAAAGTAATGTGCAATTTGAATATAATATTTGCTTTTTTTCTGTAGATTTAATCGAACAAAGTAAAATTGATATGAAACGTGGATTTGCGTTGTGCGCGGACTTCATAATGTTACAGAACAGCAAGTTTTTTTGTCATTTTGTTTCATGGTTAGGTTATATTTTGTACAAAAGTTAGTTGAAAACGTATTGATTTCATTTGGAATAATTTGAAGAATGATTAAAAAATCATTTGAGAATTTAGTTTAGAGTGTAATAAGTATCGGTTTGCAGTTACTTGTGTTTGAGTGTTCGTATTTTGGGTACGTATTTTTGTCCTGCAAAGATTGTACTTTCAGACCAAGGTATTAAGATCATAAACCAATTTATTACTAAGGGTTTTCTTTCATGTTGTATCTAATTTTTATCGATTTTTCAGACATAATATTGGCACTGGGAACTGATAGCAACTGTGTTGATATCTACAAGCTGGTATACGAAGAACAGGTGAGCTGATCGCAACACTTTTGTGATTAGAGATGCCGGAGTTAGAAACTTTTGAATTTTGGAAAATTGTGAAAAAAAATTGAAAGTAAATCAGATTTTAATAAATATATAAGCCGTAGGTGATGTTTAAATAATAGTTTGTGGAGGCTACGAAAGAGGTGATGTTTAAATAATAGTTTGTGAAGGCTACGAAATTCGAACAGAAAGGTACATAATTAGTCGTTCTGAAATAGTGCAGGCTTTTCACAAGCGAGGAAAGGCTCGCCACGGCCAACTTAGTTTAAATTTTAACTTTACATCCTTTGTGTGTCAACCTGTTTCGTAGAATACTGTGTTTATTTTTAGAAATTTGAACTGATTCATTCATTATCAGGACACACTGATTGGATTCGGGATGTTCAGTTTTCAAAGTTGTGTAAGTTGTCTTAAAGGACATAAAATTGTACTTATTATTGTAACGCCATAATATTTTATATTTTCTGAGTATTTTGGATCATAAAGTTTTCAGAAATTCATTTTGAAAAGTGCCGAGTTTCTGGTGTTGATTTAATAGTGCTGTTTGATTCTTTCAAACGTCGAGATTGCAGGAATCAGTAGTGATTAGCGTCGCATTTGCACTGCAATTGCACATTATTCTGTCTATGACTGCAGTTATATCATCATTGTTGGACCAGGCCCGCAACCAGGAATTGTTGGTAGGGTAGTCACGAACATAGGGTTCTGTTTGATGCATTGAACAATAACGTTCTCACAAGGGAGATTGAAAAACTTCAGAATCTGCGCCGTGTATTAATTTTTATCTACAAACTGCTCCAAATCATCTTGCTGGTAGTTTAATGCATAGATAGTGTAATGCAAACTTTATTATACGGATTTTATGTTTTTAGTTACCAAAAATTTAGCATCAGATAAAACGTCAAAAGAATCTGGGCATTGCTTCTTGGCAAGCTGCTCGCAGGATACATATACCCGAGTGTGGAAGATAAGCAACAGTAGCGAAATAACCGATACCCCGCCTGGTGTTTCAAACCAACTGAAGCGTGAAATTAAATTGCCGGATAAAATTATTTCGTGCTATGATGAAAATGGTAACGGGGCCGGTGTGATAGGTGCAGTGTGTACTTAATGTCATTGACATGTTAAAATGCGTGCGCTCCGCACATGCAACGTCCCTACCGTTCTGAATAGATTATGTATGTCCATATTGTTTATAAGAAGCCATTATCGTCGCATCACTAGCGGTACAAAATAATGAACATTTAGGCATTTTCGACAATGGTGTAACTGATAAATTCAAAATTCCCATGTGTGGACTTCTTTAATCCAGTGTGAAATTAGAACTGTAAGAGTAATTTGGATTTTGTCTGAAAATTCAGATTTTGGTATTAAATTCAAACTTTGACGCGAAACTTTACGTTTTGGCGGGAAACTTCAAAGATTGGGGGAATATTTAAGTTTTGGTAGAAAAATTGAACTTGGGCACTGAGTTCAATAAATTTTAAGCAAACTATTTGTTACTAAGCAAACTACATCATGGACAGAATTAAGTGCGCAGAAACCCGACTGCGTCCACTGCGGTCGCAGTCGCGGTTGTAACCGCGGTCGCAGTTGCTGTTGTACGGTCGTAGTCGCGGTTGTTACCACGGTCGCAGTCGCGGTCTACCGCGGTCGCAGTCGCGGTCTACCGCGGTAGCAGTCGCGGTCTACCGCGGTAGCAGTCGCGGTCTACCGCGGTCGCAGTCGCGGTCTACCGCGGTCGCAGTCGCGGTTGTAACCCCGGTCAAATTTTGAGCTGGTTTTGTTTATAGAGGGTTGTGTTGTAAATATTTTCGATTTCTATTGGAAAGTGTTTACCACCAAAAAATAAAACCCGCTATAAGAGTGTGGACGCAAGGGGTCATGGCCCAGTTATCATCGGACCAAACGCATAAAATGTTCATCTAAACATTGTAACTGTGAATCACTTCTAAGTAAAATATAAAGGACTTTGGGCTCTTGTACACTTTATCCCCCACAGACATAGGCTTAAGCTCAGGTGTAGGCTTAGAAATATGCATATACTACTATTAATACAAAACCGTAACCGCAATTTTAACCACGTCTGTAACCGAAATTTTAGCCGTGTTTGTAACCACAATTTCAACCGGGTCTGTAACCACGGTGTTTTATCCGCGTCTGTAACCGCAATTTTGGTCGCGTTTGTAATCACAATTTTACCGCGTCTGTAACCACAAAACTGCGTGCGCAACCGCGATCGCAAACGTGGCTTTTGCGTCTGCGTAGATTGCGGTTGGCAGCGATCACGAATCGAACCGCGTATGTGTCGCGATCGCGGTTGCACTTAATTCTGTCTGTGACTGTATCTGTATAACATACAATTTCACGCCTATTGCGTAGTTAAATAGAAAATTAGTGGTGGTACAAAAATGTCCGCTATAACGTCGATACAAGACTATCGGTTCGGGCTCAACTCTGCTGTGTGAAAATGAAAATGTGGGTTTGGTGAGCTATATGAATAAATTCGGTGCATAAAGGGACCAGAATCTCAATTGTATATTATGTAAACATGAACGCTAGGAAGTCAAAATGCTGATTTCTATTGCTTGTAGTGTTTTGTTACTCAGAAAAATTATTGATTGAATAAATTTTGCAAATACCAATTTTTAAAGAAAAATAGATATAGTGGTTGTACTAGTCTATGCCCTGGTGAACATGTTTGACAACCGTTATGAAATATTGAAAGGAGTGTGATTGTTGTATGAGAATGTTTGGATGAATTTATAATGACTCTTAACCGTTCACTATGTAATATACTATTTTAGTAGCTTAATGCACCTGGATTTTATTGTAGGAATAGAACAACAATATAAAATCGTACTGGAAACCGTACTTGCAGGCCATGAAGCATGGATTCATTCTGCTCGATGGGCGAAAGGTATAACTGAAATAATAGTTTGGAGCTTCGGGAAACAAAATAAAGTTTATAAAACAAGATTAATAATGGCTATTTATGGCACATTCACGATTGCAGTAATATGTAGGCACTTTATGTTACGAAATTATTAGTTATTTTCATGTCAAATGTATGGTGGTTTGTAGTGACTACCTAGATTCATCTGAGGGAAATTTCACTAACGTTTTCAAGTTCTTGAGTCTGTTCTCGCAAGCTCTGATGGTGCGGCTTTAGAAATGTGGTCTAGATACGGTGTTTGTAAGCTATACAGGTCTAGTGTTAGGGTAAGCAAATGCTTCATTTTTATTTGAAGAATGTTCATTTATTTTCAAATTTCCCATCACATGTGATGTGTAGTATAAATCAGTAGCCTTAGGATTGCGCTACGTCTTTTGACTATTTTAATGCGTTCGCGGTATAATTCTTTCCCCCGGAAGAAATAGACTAGTTGGTTTTTTCTGCTCACGGTATAATTTGTACCCTGTTTAAGTTTTCCACGACACCGGTCATGGTACTTCTCGTCTTCAACCCGACATATTCTTAAACAGCGCACTAAGCAGAATAATAAATTGTCAGAATTTCAAAGTAATTTTACAGCAAGTTACGTTTAAGCATTGTAAAATTTTATTGTCAGAAGTCTAAAACTATTGTACAACAATTTACATTTTAAGCGTTGATTACAACTGCGCACTGATCTTTCCCGGATAATTTACGTCAGTGCTTTTTCCTTCAATACCACCGGGTCCTCAAGAATTAAACTGGTTTAATTCTATTGGGAGAAGAAGTAATGGTACCGTAAAACAATTGGTAGATAAATTTTTTGAGTCGTGGTGTCTTCCGGTACTTGTCAATGCCGTACGACGTCGCACGACAAGTATAGCACTACCCTAAGGTTGTTGTATTTGATTATAGGATTGTCGTCGCCGGCATTAACTACAGCATCAGTTGATAAATGTGTTATTGGCTGGGAACCAGAATCACAATCGGGATTATGGATTGAAAAAGTATGTAGGCTGATAGAAAAATGTTTTGCGAAAATTTATTATTGCTCAAAATAGCGAGTCATGGGAACTACAGGTCTCGTCAAAAAATTTCACGGTCGATTTTGAAACATGAGTTAAGCGTTTCTCCATTGGCAAAATGTGATTTGTATGAAAAATTACTACAACATGTTTTGTTTATTTTTGTAGTATCGACTGGGTGATATTGGCGGAAACACGATGGGATTCTACGGCGCATGTTATTCGCCGAATTGTGACCGCATTATTGCTCACAGTTATCACGGTGGTTTGTATTTGTGGAAGTATAATCAGGTTAATGTGACATTTTCCTGTTTTGTTTGACTCTCAAAAACTGATTAGTAGTTAGTAGTCAGATACTAACGTCATCATTGGCTGACTATTTTCAATGCACACAACGAAGATTCCGAACTTGCAAACAAGAAATAAAAGATTAAAGCCAGTGAGGCCGAGAGGAGTTCGCTATTTTGTCAAAATTTTTGTTGTGGCTTTGAAAGTTGTCTAGTAGTTTAGAGATTGCGTGCTATTTCAACTTTGATTCGTACCTGCGTAAAAATAATAATTGGTACATTCGAAGCCAGCACCAAAAGAAAGCGCAAAGGTGGACTTGTATGAAATTTATCCTTTTCGATTCACTGGTTTAACAGTTTGCAAATTATGTTCTGTTAGCTGCCTGGTATACACATTTAAGCGCCCGGGCTCTGAATTCTACAAATCATTAACATAACTAAGTTTGTTTTGGATTATTTTACAGGAAAACGATTATTGGACGCCTCAAATAGCTCCCGGAGGCCATTTTGGTTCGGTAGAAGGGCTTAGTTGGGATGCAACTAGTGGCTGCTATTTGTTATCATCCGGTACAGATCAAACTACTCGCCTACATGCAGCGTGGGTACGAGGTGAAAAGGTGTGTGATCATAAAATTTCGTTTGGCTTCTTGGTCGTTTTGCAGTGGTCTTCTTTTACTTGAACGTACGACTACTCGAGAAAACAAACATCGTTAGTTATGGAAGGTGGACCAATAAGTTGCTAAATTAAGGTCTATGTTACACATTATCCACTTCTGTTTGTGCATATAATTTAAATTACAAAATTTTATCAGTATTGCAGGTTACCTATCATGAAATTGCAAGACCACAAATTCACGGCTATAACATGCAGTGTATTGCAAGCGTTAATTCGTAAGTTTTTGAAATTGCAGTAGTCTGTAGAAGCCGTTTGATAATTCGACTTCCGTGTCGAGATTACTGAATTATTTTTGGTGTCAGTGTTTGTCTCAAATCGTAACAACACTATGTCCTGATGTACGCGTGTTGCTATCAATGTTGAATAAGCTTTGCGCTATAGTTTTATGCACCGCGCGGCCGGCGGCGTTCGACCCTGCACGGCAACGCGCGTCACCGGACGCCATGGTTCGATGCCGCATGACGCCGCACGTCAGCACCGCATGTTTTATAAAAATTATTTTTTGAAATGACGTGTCGCGCAGCCAGTGTTGCGTCACACATATTCCTGATACTTCAGACACTGTTTCGTATCTGCCGGTGAAGAAAAAATACTTCGTGCGTTTGTTTGTCCGAGTATCATTCGGCAGAATCTGGAAACGATATCCCGGGTGCCGGCGATAAAAGATATTAAGGTTTGTAGTTAGACTGTTGTTAGAAGCCCGTGAAATTAAGGTATTAAAGGTTTTTAAATTCGGAAACCAGACCGATTTAAGACGCGATGATATTTCCAAACGCGACTGTTTATCGCGTTTTACGGAACGCGACTGAGCAATGAACGTTGAAAAACTCAACACATACAGTCACAGACAGAACTAACTACGTAGCAATCGCAGTTCTGTTTGCGGTCCCGGATTTACAATCACGGTCGGTTGTAACCGTGTTTAATAGCGACAAAAAATTCAATATTATATATCGCGGTTGCCCTCACGGTTATGGTCGCAGTATTACCGTGAGCAGTTCAAATCGTAGTTGCGAGCGATTCTGTCGGAGAAACGATCGTCCGTGTTCGCAGCTGCGGTTTGAAACACGTTTTCAACTGTTCTTATTTCTGTCCGTGACTGTGACTGTAACTGTGTGATCGTAGGTGCAAAAAACAGTAAACGTAATCGAAATAAGTGAGCGTTTATTTCTGTCTATGACTAGCACATGGTAATTTTATAGATTGGAAGCGATACAGATGCGTTATGTGCCGAAGGGGCCAGCGTACCATCGCTTGGATTGTCAAATAAAGCAATGTTTTCACAAGATCTGCATTCAAAAAAGATTCCCGAGACTGGGGATACGCAATATAGCTATACTGTGTCTGCAGGAGCTTCGAATACTAATGATCTGCCTGTGGTGTATTTTACACCAACTAAACTGAAACGTAAGCTTTCTATTTGATAATACGGCTTCAATTTGTAGGTTTTTGTATTATATTTTGCAGATTGTAATCGGATTTGGGTTTCGTATTTAGGAATAAAATTTTGTATTCGATTTTGTTAGTTTGTTTGCCGGATTTTATTGCGCAAAAATTTAACATGACAAAACACATTCTTGTGAAGAGGTTGACTTACTGATTGTATTTATGTGGACTTCAGAGCCTCCGACTGAAGATCATTTACTGCAAAATACTTTATGGCCAGAAGTTCATAAGCTGTAAGTTTTCTGAGATTCGCAGTTAATTATTTTTTCATAGGGAGTTTACCATAGGCTCTGGTGGCTGATGTTACTGCTTTCTAGAAATATTTAAATTAGAATCAAATGGTAGTTTCATATAGCGTGCCACACGTATGTACTATCCGATTAAGTGGCAGGTTTTCGAACAAGCATAAAACACAACAGGAGCCCCGGTTCAAGCGACAAACTATATTTAATCATTAGGGATGAATGTGTGGGATTTCTCCGACTGGTATTACACATTGATAAATAAGTTGCGAAATAAGTAGTTTGTGGAAAAGAACGTTAACGGAAGCACGGACGCCAAAACTATGGAAAGCTGTTGTAAAAGAATATCGTATGCTATACATACACGTAAGTGAAAAATGTCTGATTTTTAATATACTTGAACTGAAATTCCGGCGGTCCCCTAATGTTTTGATAATATTACAGATATGGCCATGGAAACGAAGTGTATTGTGTTGCGGCGAATCATAGCGGTACAGTTGTCGCGTCTGCTTGTAAGGTTAGATTTTCAGAAATTTTAAAACAAAATAACATATTTAAAACACGGCATATACAGCTATAGAAAAATTTGGGTTTGCCTAAAGCGTCAAGAGTGTCGTCTATTCTGGGAAGTGTGGGTACGTATCGTGCTTTGTAATTTTATTCAATTTTCTAATATCCAGACCAACTCACATTGGACCGTCTTTTTGGGAGTTAGAACCACTAGGGACGATCGTGGACTGTTTAATGGTTCAATCATGTCGTCACTAACTTTTCGAGCATTGTTTTTATACTGTGATGATAACTGAGCGTTGCTTAAAGAACTCTCTGCGTTTCAAGTCGAGTTTTAATTTTCCAGGCTTCGAAACTCGAACAAGCGGCTGTGATATTGTGGTCAGTCGATTCATGGCAGGAGATTTGTCAATTACGGTCTCATGTACTCACTGTGACCAAGCTTGCGTTTTCACCGAATGATAGGTTTTTGTTGTCGGTGTCCAGGGACCGTACATGGACGCTTTTTGGTTATACGAATCAAGGTAAAAGATAATGTTGCAACATAAAGCGGAAAGACGTCTCAAATTATACATATAATTGACCATTTCGCTATTAACGACAGAATTAGTGTTTTGATGCATCTTCCACAATAACGTCTCGTACAAATCTACCGTATAAGAGATTTTGGTACCCGTAGTGTGCAGGTCAAAAATTGGCGCAACCTATGCATTATGACAAATTTACATTGCACGTCGTGGGCTCGAGGTTAACGACATCAGTTGAAAAATGTTCGTGAAGGGCTGTATTATGGTAGTGCTTAATTTAGATTTACTGAATAATTGTAATACAGAGCCATTGTAGCAAAAGTTTGCACGCCTGCGTAGCTCAATGGTTAAAGCAGTGGAACGGTAATCTTTTAATCGGGTTTTGCCCAAAAATGGTTGGATTTTGAAATTTTTTGCATATTTGAGCTTCTCATTACCTCCCCTGATCATGGCACGCCTAAATTTGAATTTTTGAAAAATTCGATTTTTAAGGTCCCGATGTCCCCCTTTGGGACCCAAAAAGTTTTTTGTCAAAAAGTTTAACAAATTATACACCATTCGACGCACTTTGCGGTGCTGAGTCCAATGATGTTAAATGTTCCGCAATCAGACGTTTGGCTAACGAGTCATGGTCAAATAAACGGTTTGGCGCGTTGCCAATGATTTGGGACGGCGCCAAATCAGTTATTTGACAATAACTCGTTAGCCAACCGTCTGATTACGGAAAATTTAACGTCATTCGAGTAGTAGAAAAATGAGGGTTCTGGGACAAAAATGGTCAACTCAGACATGCACATTTGTCTAAGTTGATCACTGTTCAAATTGTACTGTAAAGCCGTGGCTAAACATTGTTCAAATAGAGTCAAATATAGTGTTGCAACGCAACTGTGCAATTTCCACGACTGAATATTCCTATATATTTCGTACTATAGCAAGCAGGTTGCAATTGTGCCTTGAGGTAAGCATTCTCTTTTTGGATTCACAGTAAAGTATATGAAGAATTTCAAAAGGTTAACATTATCTGAACACACACTAGTGAGGTACCTTTTATGTGTTTGCTTTAAAAAACATTACAACGGAGTGTCCAAAATTTTGCAGGTATAAAAGGCGCTGTCAGAAGCAATGACATCAGTTCAGAGTTATAAAAGAATGGATACAGACGCTAAAAACACTAAGCAGCAAAATACATTGTTGGAGCGCTACGCCATTAGCGCAGATGACAGCAAAACTGTTCTGGTTTTATTCAATACTGGTTGGAGCTGTTTTTCAAACTTCAGATTAGCTCCAATGAAGATAAACGGAGTCAAGTACCGTAGTGTGCAGCAATACATTGAGGCGCAAAAGGCGTTGTTTATAGGACGAAATGATCTATACAACGTTATTTTACAAACATTTTCACCACGAAAATGTTTCGATATAATGCAGACAGTAAAACCTGAAATTCCTGACGCATGGAACAGGAAACTATTGTCGCATTTGAAAATTGCTGTACTAGCTAAGTTTCAACAACATGACGAGATGCAAAAAGTTCTATTAAATACAGAGCAAGCCATTCTGGTCTTTGCAACCTCTTTTGATTCCTATCTGGGCAATGGATTGGATATGATGGACCCGGAATCCGTTAATCCGAAAAAGGTAAAATTGCATTTTAAATTTAAAAAAACTATCGATATTTTTAAACGTCAGTTGAAGAAATGTTTAAGTTGCAGTAAGTGCATGTTGTGTGTATTTACGTTTATAAGACTATTTGACAATCGTTGTTAGTACATTTTTTAGTACCCTGGACGAAATATGCTGGGAACAATTTTGATGGAAGTACGAGATCAGCTGGCGACAAAGGTACAATCATCAAATGACATCGAAGCGCAGAGACAGGACTTGAGAAAACAATCCGACTTGGAGGCGATATAATGAACATAATTCGTAATGAAATAAAATAATTTGGACACAATTTGAGCTGACATAATTGTGCACAAATGAAATTGTTAAATAAACTGAATGATGTTTTATCGAGAATTTATTATAATCCTAATGCAGCAGGCTCTTTCTGTAATGCTAATAAACTTTGGTTGGCTGCTAAAGCTCAAATACCTTCTATTTCTATCGCCAAGGTGCAGCAATGGTTAGCAGAACAGCGTGTGCACCAGTTGCACAAAATACGACGACGTTACCATAACACTACTCAAATTTATACCGACCGCCAAAATGAACAATGGGATATTGATCTTATGTTCGTTCGTACAGCCAAAAGATATAACAACAACTACCAGTACATTTTAATAGCGTTAGATATTTTTAGCAGAAAAGCGTACGTTGAACCGTTGCGAAACAAGTTTTCAAAAACCGTTGCCGAAGCCTTTGCAAACATTTTAAAACGGTCCGGTAGTTCTCCTCGAATCGTGCGTTCTGATTACGGAACAGAGTTCAAAGGAATATTTAATGAGTTTCTGGAGTCTCGAAATATTAAACACTTCTGGGCTAATAACGCATACAAAGCAAATTATGCTGAACGTTTCATTAGGACCCTGAGGGGGAAAATTTTGCGATATTTAACTCATGCACAAACTCTACGATATATCGACGTATTGCAAAAATTAGTGGAATCATACAACAAAACCATCCACCGCAGCATAGGAGTAACTCCAAACGAGGCTTCTAATATCGGCAATATAATAGGTAAATCTAGAAACAGCAAGAATCCTAAAAGTAAACCTAAGTTCACTTTGAATTTAGGTGATCATGTTAGGATCTCCCTGGGAAAGGTCAGTTTCCGACTTCACAAGCTGGATTGCGGTTTGTTCAGCAATGGATTTTCAACAGTTACGCTTCTCAGACCAAGAAATATTACACGAAATACAGCGGCTAATGTATGCAAACTGCTGGGGCTGCAGCAGTGACAATCCAATGGTGCGTCGCTAGGGCTCGGCGCACCAAAACGGTTGCCAAATGGATAAATCAGACGTGATTGATATGTTCTTTCACGAAGCATTGGTCAATCTACATTACAAAATTTGTATGAACATCAATCCTCAAGTTCGACGCGCTGCAATCAAACGCCTGAAGAAGTTGTGGAGCGATGGAGCAACAGATTCTGATGATGAAGATGGCAATAGCACCGTTCAAGCAGATGATGGAATGGCAGGGTCGAGCAAATCTTCAGAAAGTTATGCCAAAACTAAAGTCACAAATACTAAATGAACTACTGATTATTTAACTTGAAAAGTATATAAGGAATATTGATGAGAGTGTAATACTTGCATATTACTTTGAAATAAAATGCAACATTACGATAACGACGGCTTCTATGTTACACTTCTAAGTAGTGCATCGCTTAAGCAGTTTCCTAATAATACTCACAGCAGCTTTGTAAATTGTTTAGTTAGCCCGCTTCAGCTAGACCGCACGCGTTGGTCGGTTGGGCTCTGTGAAATAGTATACCCAGAGCATGTGCAGAACGTAGTCGAAAAACACAGCGTTTTAGAAACAAATAGTTATTTTTCTTCTCAAGAATTCTCTTTTAAATTACGTGTTCAAGGTGGCAATTCTAACAACTGGCTGTTTGAAAAGATACCGCCAGCGTATTATTGTTATGCACATTCACTTGTTGAGGCAATTAATAACAGTTTATCTGAAACAGGACGGAAACTATTAAAATTCGGATACAAATATTCCCAAGACAAAATTGAAATAAAAATCTTAAATAAACCTGTTTGGATTGAATTCTTCGAAAAAGATGCAAATCTACTTGGTTTTCCTGCAAATAAAACATTACTCGTCGGTCAGTTAGGTTTGCAAGCAGCAGAAGGCATTGATTTAATGTCAGGTGTATCAAAGTTTTACATCTATTCTGACATATGCAAACCACAGCTAGTAGGGGATGCAGAAGAACCAATTTTACGTATAATTTCCCGAAATAACATTGTGCGACATCAATCAGCAACAGTACACGCCACACGAACGTTTTCCAGACCACACTATATACCATTAGATAAAAGTTTAATTTCCTCTATAAAAGTTTATATAAAGACAGAAAAGAAGGTTTCAGTGCCATTTGAAAACCGAGGATGTGTTATGATAAAACTTCGTGTTCGACGGATAAATTGAAGCGAGGAAATCATGTCAAAATCATCAACACCTGTGATTATAAGCCAGAGGGGGTTCGGCCTTGGCTCTGTTTTCTCAACGTTAGCTCGTGTTGCAGTTCCAGCGGCAGCAAAGTATTTAGCCCCACATGTGTTGAGTGGTGTGGCGAAAACTGTCGCTTCAGAACTCGGATCTCACATCAAACGAAATAAAACATCAGGTTCGCTTTCCGGTATCGAAAAACACGAGTCTAAAAATCAGGGTTCAGATAGTCCCGCCGATCTGCACAAATCCAAGTTGGCAAAAAAGGTTGCAAAAAACATAGGTAAGAGTATTGCTGCTGATTTGACTTTACGTGCACTGTACAAGAATCAAATAGGTTGCGGTAGGCGAAGAAACAAGAAAAACAAAACTTCTGCAAAGCGTTTTAAAAAACGTCGCCGTGGGTCCCGAATTGATCCAAAACACAAAATAAAATTAATCAGAAGAAAAGGAGCAAGTTCAATCAAAAAGTCACAGATTTTACCGTCAGACATATTTGGATAAAATTCAGTTTTTCAACATTATAAAAACTATATAAGCACGTTGACTGTGGCGTGTTAGTTATTGGTCAAGTATAAACTTTATTTGTTGCTTACTTTACTTAAAACTATTTTCAAATTTATGTGCGAATAAAATGAAACGTAAACTTAACACAACTGAGCAATGTAATATTTTCAAGAATGAATTGGATCTGTTCTCAGACAAACTCGTTCAAAATGCAATCGTCGACAGTACATGGGTTGATATACGACCCAGCAATACCTTAAATGACTCAACGGCAATAAATTTTTTTGTCCCTGGAAATGATGAGGAGTTTCTAGACCCAGTGTTTTACTTGAAAATAAGTGCACGAGTTATAATGTCAAATGGTAAACCGCTAGGTTCGGATTCGGAAGTAGCTTTGGTTAATTTGTTCGGGCAGGCAATGTTCAAAAGGATTGATGTTAAACTGCAAGATAAAATAATTTCGACGTCTTCCGATAACTATCCATACAGGGCGTTCATTGAGCGTTTGTTAAACTTTGGTTATGAAGCAAAACAAAACCAGTTAGCTGCTGAATTGTACTATAAAGATACAGCCGGTGCGGTGGACCCGTTGGATGTCAAACAAAATCATGGTTACGAAAGGACGCACATTTTGATTTCCTCGAGCAAAAAATTTGTATCGTTTATACGCCTGTCTACAGATTTGGCAACACAGCCCAGGCTACTTCCAAATGGCATAGATATGAGCATAGCCATGCACCAAACGCCAAACAACTTTCGACTAATGTTTGCAGCAACAACCGCAGAACCGATAATCGAGTTTTCTGACGTGACATTATTCGTACGCAGGATAAAGTTGTCTCCAACTGCTGCAACAACTATTGCACGTCAGCTGCGCGTAGAGCCAGCAAAATATTTCATTTCTCGTGTTGTTGTCAAAGAATTTCAAATATCAGCTGGGCGAACTCTTATTAACCGCGAAAATTTATCACGAGGACCGTTGCCTCGTTCGGTAATCGTTGGTATGGTTGAAAGTGATGCGTTAACTGGTTCAAGCTTAAAATCCCCATTTAATTTCGTTTCAAAGCGGGTCAATTTTATCTGCTTGTACAGAGAGAGTGAAATGATACCAACGGTTCCATTCACCCCACGATGGGAAGAACATGATGCCGTACGTGAATATCTAAGCTTGCTCAGTGTAGCTGGAAATTTAACTGCCGATTTTGATAACGGAATTTTCTACCTAGAATATCTGAGAGGTGGCTATGTACTATATGGTTTCGACTTAACTCCAGATGAATCGTGCACAGCTATACACACTGCACCACCAAAACATGGTGAACTTACACTGAAAATGCAATTTAACGTAAAAGACGTTGACCAGTCGTGTACTATTATTGTGTATATGGTATATGACAATTGTGTATATATTGATAATAACCGAAACGTTATTACAGACTTTGCTTAAGTGATAACGTGATGAACACCTCACAGCTGCTCAACGCGCTCAGGTTTGATTGTTGTACGTCAAAATATGTTATTGGAGTTTTCGCTGCTGATCAAATACCTTTTCGAATCTTGCAATTGCCGGCGTTATGTGTCGTGAACACGGACAATGCGAGTGAGCCAGGAAAACATTGGCTATTACTTTGGTTCAGCAGTGACAATACCGTTGAATTTTTTGATTCTTTTGGGCTTAGCATATATATCTATAACAGTCAGTTAAATAAATTTCTAACGCAATTTCAAAACGTTTGTGCAATGAGTTGCCGTCAACTGCAATCTTTAGATTCTGACACTTGCGGACATTGGTGTCTTTATGTTGCATATTTTATTGTTCGCGGTGTATACAACTGTCTGGATATTTTTCGGGCAAATGAGAGAAAAATAAATGATCACATTGTTAAACGCTTTGTTTGGCAACATTTTAAACCAAGATATGGAACGACGAACACTATAAATTGCCAGACATGCAGCCGCGGAATATTAGTCGTATACGATGGAAGCAAGTGGAAGCACTTTTGAATTTGATGATTGCTTAAAATTTCCTAGTTCATTAATCGTCATGGGAGCATGTGGAAGTGGTAAGACAGCGTGGATTTTAAAGCTGTTAAAACATCTGGGACAGATGTTTGACAAACGTGTGCATGTTGTGTTACTTTGCTATGGCGTCTACCAAGATGCTTATGCAAAGGTGCAGCATGTCGAACGCAATAACACTGCACTTATTCGAATTGCAGAAGGTTGTAACGAACGCATATTACAAGAACATAATATTTTAAATCCAAACATAAATACAATTCTTATTCTTGATGATTTGCATGCTGAACTTGCTAATAATGTCATGTTGGGAAAATTATTTTGCAAATTTAGCCACCATCTCAACACAACAGTTGTATTTGTTACACAAAATTTGTATCACAAGGGTACGCAAATGCGTGATGTAATATCTAATGCCCACTATTTCGTGTGCTTAGCGCAACCACGAGACAAAACAGCAATTGCAGTGCTTGCCCGTCAGATGTATCCGAACAACAGCAAGTTTTTAGTTTCAGCTTACGAACAGGCGACATCAACCAAATGGGGTTATTTGTTTATTGACGCCCATCCAGAAACTCCACAAGAACTAAGGCTACGCACGGGAGTATTTCCAGATGAAATTACAAACGTTTTTGTTCCAACTATTTAGCTTTACATATAAAAGGTTGATAATCTTTGCATAATTGATGTAACAACTTGTATTTTCTCTAATTAAGCTTAGTTTATTGATGAAACGTTTAAAACGAAATTTACAGTATCTGTTTGTTTTATGTTTTGGAAAGCCACAGGTGAGAAAAGTCATTCTAAATCATTCCAGCAATGACGTCACACTAGCTGTCTGTGAATGCATATTTAACATACTTCGTGGCGTTCCACAATTAAGTGTTGCTGAAAAACAACGACTAATGCCTTACCGTAAAGTTTGTCGAAAACTTATACATCCACAGACTTCAATTCGTTGCAGAAAAAACTGATTCTTCAAGCCGGTGGATCTATTTTACCTTTAATTCTGAGACCAATCTTTTGCGCAATAAATGGCCGCGAAAAGACTAACTTTGCTGCCAACGGAGTTTCTGGAAACCCTGCAACGTGAACACAAACTGAAATTGTCTCCAGAAACTAGTGTTACAATGCAACTTGACAAGGATATGGAAGCAATTCTAAAAAGCACGCACTTACCAGAAGACACAAAAATCGATATGTACAATAAAGCACTCCAGCGGTATCTTCAAATAAAATACCCCAACAGCAAAGGTTGCGAACAGTCGGTGCCAACTGAACAAACTGTTGAAACGCAGTCCCCAAAAGAAAATGTCGGTAAAAAGGCTGACGATGAAATTTTAGCAATCATTCCGCAGCGGTATCTGGAGCGTGCGCGCTTAATTTTAAATACTATTTCGAATTCAAGCTTAGCAGACATTTCGTGGGATACGGATGGGATGGTAACAATTGCAGGAATGCCAATCAAAGGTTCACACATTGCAGACCTTATTACCCATACTATGAAATCGAAAGCATCAAAACATAAACCAGTCGGTTACGACAAATTTCTTTGGGCAATGTCTAAAGTTCCTGTTGCAACCTCATGGATTCCCAACATTAAAACTCGCCAACACATTGACAGACTTCGTCAGTTTAGAGAAAAAAACGTGAGTTCTGAATCACACAACAGTTATTACACTAACAGTGACGAAGAAGTTTCTGTATCAGACCTAGAAAAAGCGGGTGCTGGATCTAACAACGTCGTGTCTGAAAAAAACGAGGTGCAAAAAAAGCGTGATACAACGAGCCAGATTGGCGAAAGTTTAAAAAATTGGGCACCTCTTCCTATAAAACACTAGGTTTTGTGGGTTTTTTGTTTACTTTTGCCAATTCTATTTTTATGTGCAATCAATTCACGGCACAAAATGTGACCTCAAAAAAGAAATAATGGGCTGGATCTAGAAAAAACGTGTCGACACAAGGAACCGGAATCGCGACAGTTAAAATTTTTTTGAACACTTCTTCTTGCAATAAACTTGTTTTGCTGGGTTTTAATATTTAGTTTTGCCATTTTTATTCTTTATGTGGAATAAAAACACGATATAAAAGGTGGATGCAGGAAAGAAATAATTATTTTAAAGAAATGGAAGTGCAGCAAGTTGATGCTCCACTTGCAGGTTATTTAAAACGATTTACGATTATAAGCTCTGACAATTTGCAGTATCAGGATATTAATGTTTATTGTGACAGCGTAAAACAACAATTAATCGTTTTATGTACCGAGTTAATAGACAACCTAACAGCATATAAACTTCATTTAAGAATACGCGTTAGATTTGTAAAAGCCAGCGATAACGACACATTTATAGACGCGTACATGAGCAATCGCCAATGCATTTTTTTAAGAACAACAAATGTGTCTCAGCAGTTAGATTCAATACTTTCCGAAATCGTGCAAAAAGTTGAAGAGTTCTGTTCAAGTGGCTCTAATTGGGTTGTTGATACAATTTACTCAACCGACGTGCACGTGGCGCGTTATCAACCAGTTGTAGCATCTACATACATGACACTTCCTCCGCGTCTTCGTCGCAAAAAATGTATTGTGAATGTTAAAAATAATGATAACAAATGTTTTCAATGGGCAACCTTGGCAGCCTTACACCCTGTCGCTGTGCATCCCGAGAGAATATCACACTACGGCCAGTTCATCAATTTTTATACGTTCAACAGCTTTACATTTCCATTCTCGCTTGAAGACATTCCGGAATTTGAGCAACAAAACGGTTTAAGCATAAATGTTTACGGATATCATGATGAAGACTATATATTTCCTCTGTACATTTCTCCAACGCGACAGGATGTAGCTTGGCAGGAACCAGTCACGCTACTTATGATTGAAAATAAAGAAAAGACAAACGCTCATTTTTGTTGGATTAAAAGGTTTGATGCATTATTGTACAATCAGCGCAAACACAAGAACCGAAAATATTTCTGTACTCGCTGTCTGTTTCCGTTTTACTCACCGGAAAAACTTTTCTGCCACCAAAAACGTTGTCAAGTTAGCAATGGAACGATTATTGAAATGCCTCATTCTGATAATTTCAATCTCACGTTCACTCAAGCTGCCAAAATGCTACGTCAACCAGTTGTCTATTACGCAGATTTTGAGTGCGTTTTAAAAACAATTCATGGTTGTTCCCCTTGTTTACAGCGATCTTTTACAACAAAACTAGCAGAACACGTCCCATGCAGATTCAGTGCTATTCAGCTAATTCAATGCTGTGATCCATCTTTACGCAAACTTACAGTACCACGCGTTTGTCAAAGCAAACATGCGGTTGAACAGTTTCTGGACTATATCGTGAACTCCGCTGTGGAATACCAACGCAATTATATTATGTATCTCAGGCCTATGCTCAGTCTGTCAAAACATGATTGGAACGTTTTCTTTTCTCATGCAGCATGCACAGTATGCTTGAAACCGTTTATACCGTGTGCTGAATGTGTTAGTGTTCCCAGACGCCGGTGGTGCAGGCAGTGCCGACGGCAAATTGTTCGTGATCACTGTAAAATTTGTGGAAAGTTTCGAGGCCCTGCTCATACATTGTGCAATATACAGTATCGAATAAGCAAAAATGTATGCGTATTCATACATAATTTAAAAAACTACGACGCACATCTAATTATGCAACAAATTGCAAAAGTTGCTACGGAGCAGGACATGCAGCTAGAGTGTGTAGCGAAAACTGTTGAGAAGTACATCATGTTTGCGATAATTGTCCCAGCTACGGAAGAAATAAAGTATACATGGAAGATCAAGTTCCTTGATAGCTTTCAGTTTTTGCCTAACTCGCTTGACTGTTTAGTTGAAAATTTGCGAAGTGACGGATCGCGACATTTTGCAACAGTAAATCACTTTTTTCCAAACGCTAGCGATCAAAACTTACTTCTCCGAAAAGGGGTTTACCCTTACGAGTATGTGGACTCTTTTGAAAAATTTATAGAAACTAGACTTCCTTCAATTGACAAGTTTTACAGTTCAATAAAAGTGAAAAATATTTCAAAGGAGGATTATAATCATGCGTTAAACATGTGGGATCATTTCAGCTGCGAAAATCTTGGTGACTATCATGACTTGTATTTACTAACTGATACATTGCTTTTATGCGACGTATTTGAAAATTTTCGCCAATTTTCACTTGAGAACTATTGCTTAGATCCTGCGCATTACTTAACCTTGCCCTCATTAGGTTGGGCTGCTTGCTTACGGTGTTCTCCTTACACCTTACAACTGTTAACAGACCCAGATATGTACACGTTTTTCGAGTCAGGTATGCGCGGTGGTGTTTCATGCATCATGACTAGACATGCCAAGGCAAACAACAACTTGTTGGAACACTACGATCCGGGAATTTCATCAAATTATATTGTTAGCTTCGATGCCAATAACTTATACGGATTTTGTATGAGCCAAAAAATGCCAATTTCTGATTTCCATTGGTTGCAAGATGACGAATTACGGGAAATAGATGTTCTCAAAATTCCCGATGATTCTGATCATGGTTATGTTCTTGATGTCGACTTAGAATACCCTGCAGAACTGCACGACTACCACAATGATTATCCATTAGCGCCGGAGCAATTTAAAATCACGCAAGATATGTTGTCACCTTATAGCTTTAATTTGATGCAGAAACTAGGAATGCGCACCGCACCACAAGTTAAACTAACGCCTACGTTATTTAACAAATATTCGTATGTGGTTCATTATCTGAATCTTAAACTATACCTTTCACTTGGTATGAAAATAATTAAAGTCAACCGTGTACTACGCTTTTACCAAGCACCATGGATGAAACCGTACATTGAGTTCAACACTGAGCAAAGGAAGCTGGCGAAAAACAATTTTCAAAAACACTTGTTTAAACTGTTGAACAACTCAGTTTTTGGTAAAAGCATGGAAAATGTGCGCAACTATGTTGACGTACGACTGGTGACTAGCGTTGAAAAATTCCGCAAATTGTCATCTAGTCCGCGGTACGACCGATGTGAAGTTTTTAATGACGATCTGGTTGCAGTAATGTTAAACAGAACCCGCATACTCTTGAACAAACCAATCTATGTTGGTTTCAGTGTTTTAGAACTTTCAAAACGTGTCATGTACGACTTCCACTACAACGTGATGCCTATGATTTTTTCAAACCGCCGCCTACTATATACCGATACCGATTCCCTCACTTATGTCATCAAAACGGAGCATTTGTACCATGAACTTAAGCGCCATAGTGAATTATTTGACTTCAGCGATTACCCAGTAGATCATTTTTTGTACGATGTTACCAACAAAAAAGTTATGGGAAAGTTCAAGGATGAAACTAATGGAAAACCGATTGCTGAATTTGTTGGTTTGCGCTCTAAAATGTACAGTATTTTATGCGAGGAACACTCAAAGAAAAAAGCGAAAGGCATCAGTAAGGGTGTAGTCAAACACAAAATTTTACATGACGACTACGTAAAGACTCTGCAGTGCGGCACCTTAAGTCGGCACGTTATGGTAACAATTAAAAGCGAACGTCACAAAATATTCTCAGTAGAACAGTCAAAAATTAGTTTAAGCGCCTACGACGATAAGCGATACATTAAAAACGACGGCGTGCATACTCTTGCCTACGGCTACGTTGGTTTAGAAAACGAATCTTTAAGGGATGGAAATGATCATTTTTAATCTAAATGTAAGTAGGTTTCTCATTTTATTGAGCTGCGGAAGTTATTTAGGCTTTCAGTTATAATCCATGAATTTCAAGTTTATTACAACACAACAATTTCAGTCCAGCACAGCTGCAACATATAACAATGATACAAACAAGCATCTCTTACTCCAGAAACATTGACTCTAATGCATCGCAATGTATGTAAATTAAAGATATTTCATTTCTTATAGTACGTTTTTGGTTCACAGGAAGATTGCGTGAATCCCGGTTAAATTGTCGAAGTGCATCTCTAATGTCATCAATCTCTTCAATGCGCTGCCTTTCCGGAATGCCAAGTCGATTTCGTATGTCAGTCTCTGTTTGCCTTAACGTGCGCAATTCGTTCAAAGCAGTCTGCGCTGCTGACAGTTTTGCGCTGTCACGACTAAGCTTGGTTTCACCTTGGAAACTCGCGTTGCCGATGGTAAGCTTGTACTTGTGATGAGCAGGATCATTTGTTTGCAGTTTCTCGTAAGTGAAAGGGAATGATTCTCTCGTGATGCTTTGAATCAACTGATTGAGCTGTGTTTGAGTGTTCATAATCCTGCAATGCCTAAACTATGCTTTCGCACTCACTTGACGTTAAAATATCACATCATCGATTTTGGGCACATCACTTTCTTTAGTTTTTCTAAGAGTAACATCATTTGGTTGCGTTTCAGTTTTCACTTCGAA